>DWJK01001632.1:0-16461 GCA_018248815.1 Croniades pieria auraria
AACAGTCTGAAAAATAAAGAAAAAGTGTGTTGGTCACATGTTCTTATGGAACTTTATTCTACGGATAGGTCGATATTCTCAATATACGCCGCTTTACACTTAAACGCAGTAGCTGACGATATCACTTCTGTACTTAATATATATGGATACTTGAATATACATGGAGATCAAGGCTCACCTACCTCGACCAAATACGTCGTGTTCTGACTGATGGGGGAGTTAGAAGTCTCCGAAACCGGCGTGCTTGTGTGAAGAGATTGATGAATATGGAAGAAGCACGGCAGGTATGCAAGGATATTTGACACTCGGTGTTCTCTGCCTACCCCGTAAAGGAATGGGCGTTAGGATATATATGTATATATGAATATATATTAATGAACATATACAATTTTCTGATTTCATACGATACAGTTACATTTATTTCTTTGCTATTTCATGTGTTTCAATAGCAAAAAAAATTACAATAAGTCAAAACGGAATCATGAAGTTGCCACAGCATAAAATACCGGTATCTGTCACATTGACAGGGAAATTTTACTTCGTCTACGGGTAAAGGTTATACAGAATTTTTAAAACATATCGCTAAGGCAATATTGTTCAAAATGTCTCTATAAGAGACATGAATTTGCATAACTAGTGAATATAAAAACATATTTTCACATATATTCATGGTGGCAGCTGCTGTTTTTACTTAATGTTTAAATTATTCTCGGTTTTATTTATCTAAAAACGCACGTTTACATCTAGGTTCGTAGTAAATTAGGAGTAGATAGTTATTTTTCTTGTACGAATGGCTGTTTTATGGAAATGAAACCACAAATGGATGCTCCGTTGCATTTAATCTCGTGTTTTATAATCTCAGTGCAACAACGCAAATTTTTGAAATGGATCTCCAGACGCCTGGAATTTTAATATACCAATGCTGGGCCACTTTTCTTGGCTTCTCTTTCAAGTTATTTAATTTCGGTCTGAATCTAACCAGACTGTTCGTAATCTCGCAATTTGTCATACACTTTTCTAGAAAAAATATATAGGGCCAATATGCGAGGTCCATACAGGTAATAATAATAATAATAATACTTATAAAAACCTTTTGTTTCATGCAAAAGTAAGATATACATATCGTTTAGAGAAAAAATAAAATAATGACGTAATTTACCCGTATTTCACTTATTTTAGAAAATGTATAAATATGAGAAGTTTGTTTGTTTGCATGAATCCCTCCTCAAGTGTAGGTGAACGCATCCTCTAAAGAAGTCCATATGTCTCTATCCTGAGCTATTTGCGGCCAGCAGGTACCAGCTATGTTTATATATCAACTCGTCTGCCCATCTCGTGTGGGGTCTGCCTTTGAGACGTTTGCCGATTGGATCCTTCCACGTTGTTACCCTGCTGGTCCGTCTCTCGTCCTTTACCCTCGCTACGTGCCCAGCCCACTTCCATTTTAGTTTCTTAGCGTAGGTTAGAGCATCCGTCGCTTTGGTGGTTTCTCTAATTTTTGGGTGACGAATTTCATACATATTTTTAATATTCAGCAGACTTCGTTCTATTCCGCGTTGGCAGGTAGTGTTTTTGCTTTTTAATTTTGATGTATATTTGCAACTTTCACATCCATATCACATCAGTTTCAGGTCCATACGGATATACGTACGAAAATGCTTTCAACAATTTCTGTTTAAATGTTTCTATTAAAACATTAAGTCCGTGATCTATTAACGAACCGATTAGTTAACGGTACTCAATTGTAATATAACATTTTCCCGTGTTTTACATGTACACTTCTTAAACATGACATGATACTCTTCGGTTAACGATAGGAACCTTCATTGTTATGATTTTTGCATATCGTTATATTAACCTGTTACAATTTGTTGGACAATTGCTATAGTTTTGATGGTCCATTGACAGTTCATAGACCTTTCAATAGTCAATTGTTCTACTCGCAAATGGTTCACACTCTATAATAATACAGGCTGTTCGATGACACGGTACGTGTGTATTGGTTATTGTCTTGTTTTTCCTATGTAGTACAAATTAGGGCCAAAGAATATTAAAATCGAAAACTTTAAATACAAGAAAAATCATATTATTATCATATGAAATAACAGCACACGAAATACGACATGCCTTCAACACGAACACAAAATAATATTTGTATGTTATGTATTAAGCTGGGTGTCAAATCTAGAATATTCGACTAACAAAATAAAGGACACCAGTATGATTATTTAAATGCTTCGTGAAACAAATAAATATTTATTTAACACATGAAGAAGAACATGAAGAAGAACAAATAAGAAAACTGACTCATACTATTGGATTATTGTTTTAAATTACTTTAAAGCTGTTTATTTCAGAGAAGACGGTAAACAACAGCACTTACGACTGTCACAAGGCACCGCTGCCACTCAAAGACAACCTAAATCACTTAACGACAGATACTTCCTGACAGTTGTAACAGTTAATAGCACTTTATACCTACTGTATTAGTCGTGTATTTTCATTTGTACCTAATCGACCTTCAACATACGCTGCTTTATCTATGACCATTTTTGAAACGACGCGTCTGTGGGGTCGCGATGCGCGTGGGCAGAGAGACAAAACCTATCGTTTATAGTAATGTCTCCGAGATGTCGATAAACCGTCGTTTATTCATCTAAGAGCGTGTTTACGACTGCTTTATACAGTTTTGTCACACTTCGCCGCTGTCAATGATACGGATAATAGCGAGGTGTTAGCGTAGTAAAATATTCATAAACACGCGGGTAGGCAGATATGGATAGATACGGTATTCTAACTTAATCGTCAGTTTCATGATATCAGCTTGCCTGTGATTGGTTGAAAGAAAGGCTTAAATGTTGCGTGACGTGCTTAGGGAACATTTGTGGATTATGGCGAGAAATGTTTATTTGTGCCATAGACTGAAAAATTGACAGACTGGCAACCTAATGATAAATGGTCAACGTGTCTTGTCTACATTTGTAATACTACATAGGTAAAAAGTTAGAAATATATTTGTTATGAAGTTTATATTCTATCTGATAAGCCCTAGTTGAATATCGGATGCCATATGTAACGTTTTTTAAAGCTATGAGCTGAAAGACTTACAACCAGAAGAGTGACAAACTTTGTTAAACAGCTATGCGATCACAGCTATATATCAGTAAAGCAGAATTGAAAACTAGACACCCAAGATATTAATTATGTTTTATGAAAGGCATTGTAAGTAATCATATTATTGACATATATAAAATAATTCACATGTCGGAAGTGTTGACACTTGAACATCAAATAATTTTTTTTACACCTATTAAAGTTCAATTAATACCGGATAAAAATTACACTTTTTTTCCTGTCCCAAAATAAAAATGTCTTGGCGCATTAATATTTTAATTACATCTCATTTTAAATCTAAAAACCCACGAATTATATCACTGGAAAGTTGACTATTTCTATTTTAACATTGTAACTCAGCTTAAAAACAAAACACATTTTTATAACATATCAAAAACTAGAAATTCCGCTACAAGTTAACACGCTGTTTGCATTTAACTGTATCTTTCATTCATTTTGGATTTATCATTGTTTAAAGAAATCTTAATATAAACAGAGCTGGTCGAGCCTCCATAACTCAATTACCCAGCAAGATTACAGTACAGCTTTAAACGTAGTCACAGTCTATCAAAGTACTTTATCTTTACATTTCGTTCCGTCGATGAAAGCCCTGTTTCGATCTCTTTTAATTACATCGTTAGAAGTTCGCGGGCGGAACGAGCAATTTTGTTGATAACGAAGTTGACAGCCCTATTTCGGAGTCGTGATGTTGAGGGGACATTTTTTTGAAATACAATTAGAGTGCAGCGTAAAAATATATAAATAAGACAGTTGCTTTTTGTGTTTCGCTTAGTAGCGTAATATATCTTTTTTCCCATTTCTACGCGTTTGTGCGATTTAAAATACGTCATTATTAAATTATAATAAGAAACATTTATACATGGTTTTATGTCTATATTTTAAACAATTTCCAAGTTTCGAATGACCGAAGCTTGGGTACGTATAGCCAGAATATAACCTTAAAATATCTGATCGCTAACAGCACTTTTTTACCAGCATATCGGTATTTCAAAAAGGCTTACAAAAGCTGGTAGCTTTCAATTATTATCATATACTACACATAATATCCCTAGACACTTCTGGAAGGCTTTAAAGCGAACTAAGCCTCCAAAATATGGGTTCGTTACTGGTAACTTTCGAAAGCAATGTATTATAGTTAGAGCGTGTTTCGTAGGTTCCAACGTTTTGGGGAGAGATCTTTGCCTGACCAAGGTTTGTTAACGTTTTGTAGAAAACGACCCTTAAAAAAGATTCGACATAAACTGACAATACTATTTCTTGTTTCTTGTTACATGCAATAAATGTATAAGAAACATGTCGCTCTCTGCCTAATCCGAAAGTGACCTGGCGTGACCATGATATCGTGTGTTCAATGCATTAGTATTTCAGAACGTTTGTAATATTAAGGCATGAAATTATTCAAAAAATTATATCATAATGTTATTCAGCAAAGCGAAACGCTTACACTCATTACATGCATAACATTTGATTAACAAGAATATACGTTGTTGAGGCTTTAAATGATGAAGATTAAACACGCTGCGTTTTATTTTGTATATTTTTACACTTTATAGGTTTTATACACACGGTGTTGGTTTTTACTTGGTTTAATTGGCTGTAAGCTGAGTTCTAACCTTCCATTTAATAAAAGAGTCCAATCAACGACTCATTAACAACTTCTGATAAACAATTTATATGCCAATAGGTATTTTAATTATAATAATAATTGACCCTTTTGACGTTCCACTGTTGGAATATGGGTTTCCTCTCATATTGAGAGGGTTAAGGCCATAGTCTGCCACATTGGCCGAGTGCGGGTTGGCAGACTTCACACACCTTAGAATGTTTTTTTTTATAAATTCTAAGGTGTGCAGGTTTCCTCACGATGTGTTCCTGCACCGTTAGCAAGTGATATTTAAATTTAAAACGCACTTTTGTAAAGAGGTGGCGCGCCATGGATTTGGACCCAGCACCTCTGGAGTGAGTGGCTGAATTCTTAACCACTAGGCTATCACTGCTATAGGTATTTTAGTCAATCTGTAATAAAAAGCTTGCAAGAGAAAATCCTAAGCATCTTTATTAACATGAAGATTGGTGTTCAGCGGAATATACCTAGGACTGTTCACAACAAGGCATTCTCTCTTTCTAGGCATGCGCGTTCCATTTTATATATATCCACGGCCAAACGCTAATCTATCATAAAAATATATATAAAAATGGCTACTTAAAATTATGTTGACAAACATTTCTTTGACGTTTATGTTAATAACAAAAGGAAACCCCATGAAAACACGACAGCAAAGTACGTTTGTCTCACAATGTCTATGTTTCCTTCTTACCTGAGACATTTCAGGGCCATGACACGTCAACCAATTTTCTATCTCGGTATATTTTGAGGATATTGTTTCAATGTCGTGAGGCGACGTGATTGATAGCGCACGACCCTTATATTTATTGACGTGTATGTATTTTGAGTTTACTAATACAATGTCTGCGTACATATATTTAAATAGAATATTTGAAAGCGTTTAAACAGATATCGTCGGTCGAGTGGTCGCAAACGCGACTACCAATCAAGAGTTCCTAGGTTCAATCCCTGAAGTGGGATACTATTACATTTTGCGTTTTCTTTTCAATTTTTTACTAGCGCAGTCTGGTACATGGCAATAGGCTCAGCACTTCCATAGTGGGACGTAAACGTAACTGGTGAATCAAGAGACGTTTCACCAGTATACGTAACTTCTTTCCCTACCTGTTCTGAGCTTACAGGCGTGATGTTACGTATATATGTATATAATAAATGAATAATAATAAATAGCACATTACATTTATAAACTCAGCTACAATTAGCTGAATTTGGTTGTCATGGAGACACTAAAAGAAGTTCTTGAAGACGCTTGGAGTAGATGCAAAAACCATTCAGATGTGTGTCTAGCGGGTCGTCGAACTTGGGACCTTCTGCATGACAGATGGACTGTCATATTAGAATTGGTTGCACTAAGTTTGTTCATGTTTTGCGATTGAGCTATTATTTAATGACGTGTTAGTATAGTATAGTATTTTTAGATACAATAATAACTATCTACTTATTTAAAAAAAAATGTCACTGTGTTGCGACAAATTTCCAGTCGGGTAATTAAAATGTCAATTCGCGTAATTTGAATTTCAATTCGTATGAATGAAATTTCTCATTTAAATAAAACGAGTCGCTCAGCTTCATGATTGCCGGAAGTTAGAGATTTCGACGAATCTCAACGATTGCCATTTAATGAGAATAATATCATCTCATTTACAGTTTAAAGGTTGCCGAAAGTAGAAAAAATGATTTAAGCATTCAGTCACCTAGTTTTTGTAATGCACCATAAACTAGAAATATCAATATAGTTAAAACGTACCATCACGCATGTTATCCCTAAATGAGAGGGCAGAGGAGTGTAGTACGTCCCCTCGTTTCACCAGTTACGTTTACGTTGCAAAGCGCGACTGCTGATCGAGAGGTCCTCGGTTCGAATCCAGGATCCAGACCTATTCGATTTTCTAACTTAGATTTTCTAGTAGATATTTCTAGTTGTGACTCAAAGTCTGGATCTGTGCCCGGTGTATGGTAATAGGCTCACCACCTATACCAAAAATAAAGTTAATTGAGTACTTGCTGTAACACACTACGATATCGAGACTAAACAGTCTTGAGCCACTTTGTCTAAATCATTTTGAGAATACAGTTCGCACGACCATCAAAATTCACTTTTATCTTTTTTTCATTGCAAGTAATAAGAAAAATTGCAACTGGGAGAGGCTATTAAGGCCACAGCAGACCACAGGCGGATTAACGGTCACCCGTCTAATGACTACCAGTACACCTAGCAAGCTTTTGCTGTTATATTGTCAGTTTTATTTTGCGAACTCTACTGAACTATGAGCGCCTTTTCACTTCCTTCAGAATGTGCAAATTTAAATGAAATCAGTTGTTATTGTTATAGTCGTTACTATTTACCATTTTATTTGTTTTACAATTTGTTTTTAAATTATGGTAGTAAGTAAATATCTGCTGAGATAAAGGGGTAATATTAAAGGTACAGATCTATTTCTTTAGCGGGGAAAATTAGTGGTAGCCAATAAGAAAGATGCATAGTTTAAAATTCGAATTTTGTATTGACTACGATTGTTAATTTAGAATTATAAAAAAATAACATCACGACTGCAATTCGCCAACGGGTATGGAAGGGCAAACGAGTGTTGTACTCCCATTTTCACCAGTTATGTTATACATATAATTTATAATAATAATAATTATTATTATTATGAATAATAATTTACATTAATAATAAACGGAGACCCTATTGACACAGAGCTGGCCAAATCCAGACCTTATAACTCCTGTGAATTTCAAGTTAGAAAAGACTTTTTATTTCCTATGTATTTTTATATGTACATAAGAAATAAAAAGCATTGTTCTATATTATGTTCAATAAACAATTTCACAAAAATATTAAGTTTTCATTTGAGAGAAAAAACGATATTTAAAAAATCATCTACGGGTTACAGACGCTTCTCATTTCAAATTTAGGTACATATATATGAATTAGAAATCCTTTCGTTATAAGTTCAGGAGGAACGAATGTGACAAAGTGAAAATTAAGAACGAGGCCAAATATGCTTTAGATACTCGTGTTAAATTTACAAGTGTCTCCCACGACGATTTAATCAAATTTTCCGACACTGAAGTAATCGTGACTTGCGTGACCTTGCTGCTCTTGTGACAACGACGCTTAAGGTTGGATATTAAAAAGATTAATAAAACGTAAAGGCTAAGAAGTATCAATGTTATCCATTTTAGACTTTGGTCTTAATGTAAGGCCTAGTTCTTGCTTTAATAAGTTTATAATCAACTTGTAAGGTAGGTCCTTACATATGAATGCGATGGTAAGAATAATAAAATGACCAACTATGGTACGTGTTGTTCAAAGTTAGTAAAACCCATGAGAATTTTACCGCCAACATCCACTATTACGTCTCAATAAACTTTTCTAAATACGTATTTTGTCCTCTCAACTTTGCACTTTTTGCTTGTAGATAATATAAGTATTAAGACAATTCGAATACGACCTTCGATCCGAAACTAGATAAAGTCGGTAAAACTATACGTACAGATAGTTGGAAAACTACATTCATATAACTTTAAAAACTTGTTTGTAGCCCATTGTATACCAATGTCAGTATAGACAGAAATCGAACCCACAACACCGCACCTCTCAGTTAAACTCTCTAACCACTAACTCAACAGCTTAATCAAAAGCATTCGCCGAACGATTAGAATATTTCACTACCAGATAAGCGAAGGCTGATTATGAATCATCATCATCATTATCATCAGCCTACTCCATCCACTGCTGGACATAGACCTCTCCAATGGCACGCCACTGAGCTCGATCTTCGATTATGACTAACGGAACCAAATATGACACACACCTATAAAACTGTACATGCCAAATATGACATTGCTATATACATCATAGAAACGCATATATTTATTCCACTAAAATAAACCACGCGTTCGGCGTTGTTCAAAGCGAGGCGAACAGCGAGGAATTCGCGATGACCAGTTACGTTAGAGCGTGATGGTTGAAATCAATATATTTCTATGAGCGGAATCTCAATCGGTATGAACAATGCGTCGTTTAGGCTTCCGTCATGTTGCGGCGTAGATGAAAAGCGGTAGCGTTGTCAGGTTTTATTTGGAATTATTGAGGGACGTGTTGATAGTGGACTGAGATAAGCTGATGATGATGGTGATGACGTATTGATAAAACTAAGCCCTTTTATATACGGTTAATGTTAATGAGTCCGCATTTTGTAAGGTGATCCATCGCCAACGATGACACAAGTGTTGTTATCGAATGACTAATTCAACATAGTTCACGTCAAAAATTTGGTTAATTATAATTATTTTCATTTTGCACGTCTGGATAAAATTCTGTTCTAATAAATCTTAACCTGCATGACCTCCTCGACTCTTCTAATCATTAAAATGTTTATGTAAATCGCAAGTTTTTTTGGTGATTTTGTACTGAGCGTGGACAAGTAACAAGCAGTACCGACAGTCCCGAGTACAGTTCCAGCAGAACGTGGAATGATAAGTAAGAATTCGAAATTAGGGAATGCTAAAAAAAGATATGTAACTAAAAAAGGGAAAACAGTAAATAAGATTGTATGTGTGTTTACCACGTTTCACGTTATACAATTAGCAAACAGATAAGCAGGTAATACGTTATTAAATACAACAAGAGCGTAGAGACACATCAAAACCTTGTACTTATGTCGTTATCAAACTAAACCAACTTAATAATCAGCTGACCCTAACTTCCATAGCTGACAGTGTCCAAATACCATTAAATAGATTAGCCAATTTCTTTACAAGTCTCATCATCAATATCATTAGACTACTCCCGTCCACTGCTGAAATAGGCCTCCCCAATAGTACGCCACTGAGCTCGATCTTCAGCTATTCGCTTCCAACTGCCAGCCACTTTACGTATACTGTCATTCCACCTGGCAGCTAAAAATCCCCGGATTTCACGGCTATTAATTTGTTAATCAGGTAACCTCTCGTAACTTGGTTCAACATCTTAACATGTAAACCACAAATTGTGGTTGTGCCGGTTATTATAATGGACACCGCGGTAATTACTTCCTGTGTGACGACAGCGCAGTGGCTCCAGCCTGCCGTTGGATGTATTGGAGCTGTGTGTCATTCTGTGCAATTCGTACCTAGGGACATACCAAATGACTGCAAATTTTCCACATATTGATTGGTTTTCTCTTGTATTTTGTTTGGTGTGGTGTCATGATTCAATGTGGAAAGGTGATCAGAATGACTATATTGCATTTTAAGTAGTATAAATCCTTGAGCTGAAGGAACACGTTGTCGAAGACGCATTTGAAGTTTTCCACTTAACACATGGCATGCGTGGCTGAAACGTGGACGAAGCCTGTATCCCATAGTAACGATAAAAGAATTGATGTTGAAGATAAATTTGTTGTCATACTGCTCTACGTCTGCTATACGGAACATTCTGTTATAAACGTTCGCTATGAACTTGTGCTACCACGTAGCTCCGAGGATTCTCGAAATAAAGAACGCAGAAACATAAATAGGAGTATTTTAAATATTTTCTCGGACCAGCGTTTAATGATTTTAGTACAATAAGAGATTAGATACCTCTTCGGGTATTATATGCGTGATGTTACGTACGAGATTAGACAATTTTTATGTCGCGGACTTGATTAAATAGAATTTTATTTTAAGAACATTTGGATTATATCCATTTTCAGAAATATTCAGTAACAAACAGCACAATGCGACATTGTTAGCGTGATTGTAATAGTCGGCTGAAATATTCATCCATTGATGTTAGCTACTCAACGAGTGAATAGATAGATGATACTTGATGACATTGTTAACGGGAACAATTGTATATATAGATGCCTATTCAGAGACGAAACAATTTTGATGAGAATTAGCATATTTGATCATGGTAACGTACGGATTTTTTCGTGGGAAAAATCACATTCCAATGGGATTTTTTGCCACGGGAAAAAAACCAATTCCTACGCGTAATTCGAAAGACGCGCCAAAAATCATTGCCTGTTTCATTTTCAAGTCCGTAAACAAATAACATGTTCCCCCAGTCAAAAATTTGTCTTCCATTTTATCCTTCTGCCAATAATTAATCAGTCGTAAATACATACAGACACATAGAGCAACTAATGACTTACATAATATAACCTTTAGCTACACCAATTTCCTATTTGTGTTGGTAATATCGAAGAGAAATCTTATTAGTAATCAACAGATGTGTGAGTAATAAATATAAGTCGTTCCCATTACTGATGTACGTGAGTTAGTCAATGTATCTGACGGATGAGAAATTTAAATTTCGAACGAATATTTATTCATATATTTATTGATCGCCAGTACAAAGTACATGCTGATGAAGAAATCAGAACCGTTCAGTAATAGAAATTAAACATCATAAATAATGCAATAACAATTTTAGTGTGTAATACGATTTAAGGCAAAATTTAAAATCATTGATGTTACGAATGAAATAGAGCCTGTTGGGTATACTAAACGAATTATGGAATACGAAAACCTGGATTTACCATTTAGGAGCATATAGAGTATTTTTCAATTAACACACATTTTATGATTAGGGCTTGTTTGAGAAGATTTTTCTATACAATCAGTGACATGGAGTATTGGCTATCACATTACCCTAGTGCTCATTGGCAGAGATGTTATTCCCACCACGGTAACTTCAAACTGCAGCCAGTTCCTTGCGAGATAATTTCTTAACAATTCAAAACGCTTCTCTCATATATGCATATAGATAACCATCAACCATATGGACTGCAACCGTTATGGATTATACCCAGCCCACCATATTGTACTCCATAAACGTAAACATCGGACCCTTTATCTGGGAACGCCATGAAATTGTCATTGCATGTCTCTCTTGGTATGGCGCCAAACAATGGCGTCCGTGTGAATGGAAATAGCATTAATTGTCTCCGGGTTTTTGAAAACAGAGAGAAAGCGCTGTGACAAAAATAACTGTTTTATTTTAATTTATATTTATCATCATCATCATGATCAGCCTACTCCCGTCCACAGCTGGACATAGGACCCCTCCAATAGCACGCCACTGAGTTTATTATGAAAGCAATTTATATATTCATTTACACATTTTTTTAAATATTGCTTTTAATTCTTATATTTTTTGTTTTTACATAATTACGTGTCTTTTACTAAGATTGAATGGTACTTGTTTTCAGTGAAGGAAAACATCGTTAGGAAACTGACACAGCTTCGAGTTCTGTGAATGGATAGAATGGTTCTATGAACATCTTCTAGGAATGTTCTCCAGGGTGTCAGACTATGACTTAAAGCTTTCTTATTCTAAGAGCAGAAGCGCATCCAACCGTAGAATACTAATGAGGTTAATTGTGACAATAAGTCTTACACAAATACACCTTTTTTAATGTCATCGGTACAATTGACGAATTTTCCTCCCTTCTATTTGCTACAGCTGCTAAGAACTTAAGAGTCATTCATACTTTTACTGCGTGTCTTCCTGTCAAAGCTACCAGCTGCAAGTGTTACTTCAAAAAACTAAGAGTACTTCAGACAGGCTTCAACAACAGAAAATCTATTAGTACAAGGATACCTCCGTCTTGATACTCTTTTAAAAAAACCTCATGGAAATTCCATGCATTCCTGATGCAAGACCAGTTCAACTGTTATAAGGTTCGATCCCTTTCACCTCATACAAAATGAGCAGAACCAGACGGAACTGCAGTTCAGATTATTGACCAGACTCTTAATGTTGAGAATATGGAATTTCTGATTATTACTCATTTATCATTTGTATTAGTGATGTATAAATAACATTTTATAACGTAATTTATTATAATTTTTTAATTTTATGGCGACATTAATCAATTCCTTTTTTATTTCACCTGCTTATAGGTACCAATATTTATATTGCCGTTTAGTGCCATTGCTTTCACAAACGGGCTGTATTTCACTTCCTACAATGTTTTAAGTACCGCTGACCTTTTATTTCTTCACTTTAATAGTCATGTTTTAAAATAGCCTGTCTTAAAATAGTTTCACAAAAAATTCTTTAATAAAAATCGCAAATACGACAAAATAATTTAACTTTAAAACAGTTGTTCTTTTAATTATTCGCGTTTTAAAAATGAATTTAATTTAATTTTTCGTTACTTTACTATAGACGTTTGTTACAACAGGTTAAGTGGCCAATAAATTGTGAAACATTTCTTAAAGCCAATATCTGACATTATACACCATTCTCAATTCCTCTTTATAGTGGCGCCAGGTGTATCCAAATAACATGCATGTTGACTTTATTTATTGCATTTGCATACGATAAATAACTTTCGTAATAACACACCTCAAGCAATTTCAGTTAGAATTAAAGTTTCTTTCGATCATAAAGTGGACTGTGTAACTTTTAACTGTCGACGGCTTCATTAGCTGATGCAACCTTTATTTATTTTTAGCAAATACATTTAATTGTTTTAAGGACAGTGCGGCGTAATTATTAACTGTTATTATATCGTATTTATACACAAAGCAATTCATTTTATTAGAAACATCCGTTCCGTTCCGATCTTTTTATCGCTCCACTGTTGGAATACGGGTAAATCGTAACGTAATTTCACACCTGTAACTCCCGAAGGGGTAGGCGGAGAAATGTAGTATATTCCACGTTTCACCAGTTACGTTTAAGTCCCATGGAATAGGTGGTGAGCCTATTGCCATACACCGGGCGCAGTTCCGATATGAAATACGGGTTTCCTCTCACAATGAGAGGGTCAAGGCCATAGTCATTTAATGCTATTATTATTAATTACTTATGCAATTAGAAACGTATTTAGTATTGTGATTCTCGTCTAAGACAATTTGAAAAACGGTCATGCGTCGTACGTTCTAGATTGTTCTGGAACATATTAAGGTGAACGTCATAAACTAGTAATGGACTCGAAGGACTTCTCGCTACGAGATCGATTTTCTAGAAACGGCTATTAAGAGATGGTTAGGAGGTGTCAGCAGGTAGGTCGGACAGGTATGTTTGTGTGGATTTGCAACGATGGAAGATGAAAACGAGGTTTCACCCGCGCTGAATCACGTGCTAACACTTACACCGCTATCAGTGATTCATCGCTGGTAATTAGAAGGTCGTTTATGGCAAGTGTATATTATTTTCACGTGTACAGCTCGTTGATTGGATGAGTTGCGAGAAGCGACGTTTTATGTTCTTTTATCGTCTGTTTCATTTTGCTATGACATTACTAAATGGATGCGCTATTTCATATGGGTACTGTTTCGGTGTCCATAATCTAAATTTATATTGATATAAAACGAATTTCAGTTAGGTTCTTCGTTTTTCTTTCTTTTTTGCCTTTGATCAACAGAAAAGTGTTAGAAATAATGAGAAACGCAAATCTCTTTGCATTGTAGTAATGGGCGGTAGAGTTTTTTAATGGGCCAAAAATATTCAATTTCTTAATGAAATTCTTTAATGAAACCTGTTTCCGGTTGCGAATACAAAATATGAAATAAAAAAAAACACGTTATGTGTCTGATGCAAAGTAATGAAGTTTTTGTGGGCTTATTTAACAAATAATATTTTATTGTTTGATAGAGACATTCGTGAATACATAAGAAAAAAGGCTCCGTGCTGGTGTTGCTCCTGCCTCTAATTCTATACATTTATGTATTATAACGCAATTTATACAAATCAAAGGTTGAGCCATTCATACCCACACGGCTCCAATTCTCCCATTCACAGACGCCGCACCAACAATTTCACGTAGGCGATTGATTGTGGGCAGCGAACATTTGGCATCGATACGAACTTATGCAAACATTGGCACTGGGTACTATTGACCAATGTTGCTTTAATGCTTCGTTCTACTTCGTCCCTCCTTGCATTATTAGAATTACGTGTTGACTTACCTCACGTGTTTCTTGATTGACTGACAAGTTTCGGACTCATCCCAGACTTCTCTTCATGCCATCGGAGCCTAATAGCGAAATTCATATCTTTTTATTTGTATTAAAATTTTCAAATCGACATTTATGTTTTTCTACATTTAATTTCAATAAATTTTGTAGAGTCGTAAGAAAAATCGCTATTTAGCTTTTAATATTTAAAATTTATGTACTTTTTGCTATTCGAAGGTTTATACAAGTCAAGTTCAAGTTTTGTTAAAGTTTAAAAAATGACATTATTAAATATCCTTGACTTTTACATTTAGTGTGCATTCATAAATATAATAAGTACTTATAAAACTGATCATTTACAGATGCTTTAAAATAAAAGAGGTATATTAATGAGATTATGTGAGAAATTGTTTTATACAAAAATAGAAAGAACAGCCAAATCAATGATTGATGATATTTTTTGCCAGTCTAACAATTTTATTCCTACAGTCATGTTAAATGAATATTGCACATCTGCACAGTTAACGACGCAAAAACTGCTTTTTTCATTTAGAAAAAATCCATAAATTTCCAACTGTCATTTTCAGATCATTACTCAGCATAAACCTTATAACTTTCTATTTCTAAACACAGAGATCTAAGTGGAAGAACTAATTTCATAGCAGTATTGGCCGATTGGGAAACCAGTCGTGACGCGATCTCACCTTGGCACCAAAACTATCAAGCGTTTTTACATCGTTAATGAAAGATGACTAGCCTCTTATATCATTAGTGTTCAATAACTGAGGTATAATAAGTGATGTTAACAAGTTGAAGTGTTTTTGAAAGAATTTCGGAGGCATGACGTCAATTTTGCATTGTACGTTGGCAAATTTGGGGAGCTGGTGTCATCGCTTACGTCACGTTTCTCGGTTACTTCCAAAACCGGTTGCTCCTCTAAAAGTTTTTGAAGGCTGTCACATATTTTATTTTGAATTCGCTATCCGCCCCCATCTAACTCGTGATCGAAATATCATTTACGCAGTTCAATCTGTTTTGTGCAGACCTTTTGGGTTTATTAAAAATGTGTTACAATTAGCGTATGAGCCTTTATATGACGTCTCGTTAACTAAACATGGTGGTGGTCTTGCGATACGCTATTGCGTTTGGGAACTATACGAGTACACATAATTATTATGATCCACCCGTCGTGGGTCTGAACTTTTTTCCCTTTCTATTACCATCAAATTCGTCAAACATATCTACATCTTTAATGAAGGTACTCTTCTACTGGACTTTTTGTAAAACGTCTCCGATCGAAGTAAGATTTGTTGGATCTTCAGTACGAGAAAAGAGTTTTGCGGAAGAAAGACGGTAGTTTAGAACACATTTTTACTTTTCCGATTTGATGTTTCTGCTACATTTATTGCCTTTTTTCATACAGACACGCTGGTTTCGGAGGCTTGTGACCCTCCCATACACAGTCCCCCATCAATACATTGAAATTACTATTGAATAAAATTATTAGTCAGTCATTTCCCTTGGATACAGCAATCAATTTCAATTTCGTTCACAAAGTGATTATATTGTCATTGCCTCGTTCGAACGTACGATATGACGCGTTGATTACAGAGTAAAGGAGAGAACATTGTGATAGCTGGATAGCGAATATAACACGTCATTGAATAGTTTTAACATTTTATATTTACAATTTTCTAATAAAACATCGTTTTTTTTATTTACAGTGTTTGCAATGTTACATATTCTTTAAATTTAATTAAATTATTATTTTATTTAGCGTGGGACGCCCTGCAGCTAGGTGGAGTGACGAAATA
>DWJK01001633.1:0-16456 GCA_018248815.1 Croniades pieria auraria
GTGTAGTACACTCCCACGTTTCACCAGTTACGTTTAAGTCCCATAGAATAGGTGGTGAGTCTATTGCCATACACCGGACACTGATCCAGACTCCGAGCCACTTCTAGAAATTCAAATTGGAAAATTCCTTTAGTTCCTACCCGACCCGGGATTTGAACCCGGGATCTCCCATTTTTTTGTTTGTGTAAAATCATGTTGGAATCTACATGTTATGTTTTTTATATGTACAATATACTCCTAAATTCCTTCATAATAACGTATTGTATGGTCCATATTGAATTGTCATTAATTCCCTAAACTATCTGTTCATTTCTTCCAAATAGTCTTCTCAGTACAATAGACAAAAGTTTTAAACCTAATAAATCCCACTCAAAAAGTTTATCAAGAAAGACGTATTTAATGCTTCTTTGACCACAAAACAAATAACTACATTTGTATACATTTTCGCGTTATAATTACATTTACTTTGAATATGTTTTTAAAAAGGTTAGCTTTTAATAGGAATTAAAATTAATAGTATGAATAAATGAAAAGGTATATACAATAATACCATTAAAAAGTTTTATAAAAAAAATCATGTTCAATATTTTAATCAGTTCATCCATATATTATGTGGGGTTATTTGAGAATTAATTAAAATCAGTCCGAGCTGAGGCCTGATGTCGGGTTTCAGGGATTATTGTTTAAGCTTGTTACGATGGACCCACGCACGGCGCGCATGTTATAGACAGATTTGTTTTGTATGTACAAACACGTGGATACGATGATTCTGTGCATATAATTAATGAAAATTTAATATCAATATGGATGTAAGCTGATCATCGTCAACAAAAATATTATTCTATTGTTGGATCTAGGTCTTCTGTCAGAGTGACTGAGACTAAGATCATAGTCTGCCACGCTCACAGGTCTGCTCTCAGAATAGCAAGGGTAAGCTAAGGTCAGCTAAGGTCACAGTCTGCCACGCTGACAAAGTGAAGACTGCACACGTCTTTAAGAACATTATGGAGAATCTATGATGTGCAGGTTACCTCACAACACTTTCTTTTACCGTCCCAGCTAGTGATTTTGAATTATAAAACGCACATTTTTGCTGAGAGGTGACCAACACTTTAACCCAGGGCCTCCGTAATGGAAAGTCCTGGATTGAGGGAGGCCAACTTCCTATCTATTACACTATCACTGCCATAGGACATTGTTGAAATCTTATATTTTTAATAATATACTTGACTTAAAATATGTTGATATAGAACCTTTTAAGTACTTAATGGCGAATATTTTCTACGGGAATAAAAAAAACTGCGGCTCTACATAAAAAAAGATCCAGACCAGTTATTTAATTTCCCAGTAGCGTTACAATTTGCATAACGGCGGCTATAATTGGTGAAAATAACAAAAATGTTGCACGAAGCGCCTTATACTGCGAACAGCTTCGCGTGCTGTGGACTGTTTGATAAAAACACCGAATTCTGGCATGTAGTACACGTTTTAAACTTGTGGCGAGTGTTAATAAACGTAACAAACGTCACGTCACGCCTTTATGCCCGCAGAGAGTGAGACAGAGAAAGGTAGCACACTACCACTTTTCATCATATACGCGGTGAACCTATTGAGATACACCTGGTGCAAATCCAGACTCGTAGCTACTACTAGGAATTTCAAGGTAGAGCAATTAAATAATATTCGACTTGGGGATCGAACCTCGGACCTCTCGCGCTTGAGAAAGGTATTTAATGAATTAATTACGTAATAAATACTGCTATTCAACGATTAATATTAATATGTATTACTTTAACGCATATAACTATAACTAAGTTATGAAGAATTCAAAAGTTTTTAAGTATACTTTAATTATGGTTATTACTCGTATCCCGCTTCCGCCTTTGACTTGCACTAAGTCCCTCGCGACCACACATAATACGTTTTTTGGTCCGCGCCAATACTCGCAGTCATGAAAATGCAGCAATAATGCACCTGCTATAGAAAAGAGTTGCATAAACGTGAAAAACTGATAATTAGCAAGAAACAATAAAATTTTACTATTTAAACATTCTTGATGAATGTGGAAGAAGCACGGCAGGTCCGCTGGGATAGAGTTATTTGGCACTCTGAGCTTTCTGCCTACCCTGTAAGGGACCTATTGTGAAGATACGTACGTATGTTAAGTATTTTACATTTGTCATGTTTGTTAGCATACTTTTGTAGTAATTGACTACCAAGCCGAAATTACAGAATTTGTTTGTGGGTCATAATGAGTCATATCATACATATGTCACTTTCTATAGTGGTCAAGGAAAACAACGATGCTTTCAACCACCCAAGGATTTTCGGCTACGAATGTTTTGCATGGCTTATAAAGTCTACATACATATGTCACATCAATGCAATATTTATTAACACTTCGTTATTTATGCTAATTATTTATAAACAAAAAACATTTTCTTAACTTTATTATTAACAAACGAAATATTGTCAAAGCAAACTAAATGAACGCATTGATAAAGCTACATTCAGTCGATATGTATGTAGTAAACACATGGGCACTATTAGGGATAGACTATTTCCCTAAATTTTTAATATCCATACAATCAACTTATCGTAAGCTAGGCAGAGACCATGCTATGACGACCAGACCGCTGATAAACTACGTATATACAAATAAATATATATTTATATAAATATATATTTATATAATTTACACAGACCTTTTTCCAAACATATCAACCATACACTTAAAAAAACTTTGCTCGTTATATTCACACATTTTTCATTTAACTCATGGACAGCGGTCTCCTCTCAGAATGAGAAGGGTTAAGACTATAGTTTTCAGACTAGTTTGCCTTAAGTTGCCACATTTCACTCAGATTAAAGCACTATGTCACTATGTGACAGACTACGACCTTAACCCTGCTTGCGCTCATGATAAAAATATTCGCCCAGGCCAAATTTATCCATAGCAAAGATACTTAGCAGTTGAACGGTTGGCTTCCACGAATAACCACCGTTAACCAGTTCCGCTTCATTATTCACATTATATATAGTATCGTCATGTTTGATACTAAAATAGGAATGATCAGCTCGAGTGTAATGGAGTGCGCGAGGATCCATGCATGAAAGACAATTAAATACTCATTAGTTTCGTAAATATATTTATGTGCTTATAGAAACGTACCGGGGAACTAAGAGCTGATTTGAATTCTCGATTCGTAAACCTGGAACTATTCAAGATAAGAGTGAATAGGCAATTTCTAGGCAAGCGATCTATGTATATTGTAGGCTATATCTTGCTTACCACTAGGCGAGATACAAGCCAAATGCGAGATAATCGCTATTAAAAAAATCATTTTTGGCGTGGAGAGAGTAACTAACGAGCAATTACAAGTCACTATGATGATATAATGATATGAGTATGATGTCCAGGTATTCCCTATCATTCGCATCCCAATCAGTAACAATTGTAATATATCTGCATATCATCTTTATTTCTCCGGTAGGGAGTTCTTCGAACCTGTAGGCGAGGGAAGAAGCGAGCCAGCTGTCGAACTTTCGTATGACTTCAATTATACGAAAAGAAATCAAAAAAATATCTTTCATGTTTATCCTTTCCCAAAGCAATAACTCTCGATACAAAAACAAACAGCCCTGTTGTTGAGACGCCCTATGAGAAACGTGATCCGGGTAACGCGGCAATACTCGTATATTTACGCATAAGATTGCCATTTCCGAGATTAAACTGCCAATTTGACCTGTCCCGTTTATTTCAATTTGGCCAAAGCATTAACTTGTCTCGGGTTATATATTCAGCCTCCTACCAGGTAATTTGATGATCTTAAGAAAAGATCCGGAACCGGATGGAGTGGTGCTGATTAGAAGAGGTCTATGTCAAGCAGTTGACTTATTAGGTCTGATAAATATGTACTTATTACATATTTAATTTATCAACGCATCTAGTTGGCGGATGCTCATGCTGGATACGGTAAGTCAAGGATTGGATGCCTTGGCACTCATTATATCTAGCAGTGCCTAAGAGACGCACGACCAACAGTTGGATGGAATAAGGATCGCTGGTAACGCAAAAACGGTAGCCATTAATGATGAGAGTAGCAAAGGTAAGTTGAAAATTCAATGGAAATTGAAACCGTACCTCGAATATTGGGCGGATAAAATTTTGTTTTTATTATTATCATTATGTACAGCATTATGATAATTTAATGTTTCCACAGACTCTAATATTTAAATAGATATTAATATTCTATTAATATACATAATATATCTAAGATGCAAAGGGACATTAAAGCTATATAATTTTAAGTGGCTAACGCAGTTCATGAACATTTATTGAAGATAAAATGAACGTAAGCCTTAAAAACCTTGGACGAGTCATACACAAGTCTTTTAAGCACGCATTTTGTAAATACTTATAATTGGACATTTTAAACAGGTGTAAGTAACCCAAACCCTCTTTTCATCTATTGGATAAATTTTTTTCTCGCTTATTAATAATTCAAAAGGCCGGGCTTTGGCAGTTTTAACAGAGAAATTTACATTCACCTTGAAGAGTCTCAAGTCGTAACTCTCTTGGAAAGTCTCAGATAAAGCAACTAATTAATATTATTAGAAGGGAAACAAAAATAAATTTTCTTTTCCATCCCAATAATATTAAGATGGAATAGGGACAACAGTTTATGCGGCGGCTTTATCCTCCTCATTAAATAAGACTACCACATTATACTGGCGTGGGTATCTGCGCATAAAAAAATAAACCCGTCCGTCCCATATTCTTGCGTCGGGGGACGTCAACCTTTGTTTAGTTAACCGGGTCAGAGGTCGAAACCACCTAACAATACAGATTATATCGACGCGCGCGCCAAATGGATAAATTAAATCCCTCCATCCGCCATTTTTAATTTGCGCAGCCAATAAAATCCAGGGATTTGAATGTGTTCTTTTCCGAATTGCGTTCAGATTCGTTCAATGTTTGCGTTGTACGGAACGTTAGGGGCTTGTACTTATTGGAGTTTTATTAATTCGCTTGTATGAAACGGTGAACGGAATTTCTATTTACGATGTAATTTTTGCCTTCGTTATTATGTAATATTCAATATTGTAAACCCGTGTAATTATGGTGGGCGCTTTAAACAAATTATTAAGATTTCTGAATAATCGGATTACCAAGGGTACTCACTGTTTCAGATATTGTGAATACAGCTAACATATGTATTTATACATTCAATAAAATTGTTTGCAGTTAAATGGATACAGGACACGGTTATAAATAATTTTACATTAACCCTCTCATAACAATTATTTTATGTCACCTCAAAAAAACTTGAACAAAAACATAAACTGATTCATTGGATCTTTTTTAATGAAGTAGGAGAGAAATTTTTCTTTTAAACATTTGTAATCAATTCTTAAAGAATTGTAACCAAAAAATTCCTCGTTTATATTCAAAAACTTTGAATACTTTGTCCACGAAAAAAATACGCGTAGTAATGATATACTATACCAAACTTTTATAACAAAATTGTGTATAAACGAGTCTTATTCTTCGTCTTTTTCTTATACGAGCCCAGCGAGCGTGATGAAGGTTTATATCTCATATTCCTACTAAATCATAGAAAGCAGGGCGTCATGAACTTCAATTGAAATAACAAAAACAAAGTTGAAATGCCATGAAAAGACATGTTCCTATTTTAAAATCCCCCTTTTTTATTACCGCTTTTCTCGTATCATTAATTGTTATAGCTGAATTCAGCCGGTTATTTCCAAGACAAATGTGAAATTTCGTAGTTCTTTTTCCGCTAATTGAATTAATCGTTGGTTAATTGATATTACGCGTTCACTACAAATCGATCGTATAATAAAAGTTTGTTGCAAAAACAAGACATGCACGAAGAATGCAATTTATGTGTGCTCACAACGTGCAATGTTGGCACGGTACATGCCATGTAAAATTAACGAAGCGTTAAATATAAAAAATTAATCGTCTTTAAACGTAATTATGTTATCTTTAATATGTTCGTTATTTAATTGAAAGATATACGTATCAGTTTTTCATTCACAAAAGAAATTCGTAACATTCATATTGGTATTTTTCGAAAAATGAATTCAATTAAATTTATGAACAATATTATGTTGTAGAGTTGTAGAATGGAGGTAGTGATGTGAACTCGCACTGATAGATGGTTTGTTTTATTTAATTTATTGTTCAATTGTAATCGTTTAGATCATGACAAATATGTCATAAGCTTTTGTATACAAATATTGTTATATACGTATGTCAGTAATTATTATTATTTGTTTAATAATATCTTAAGACGCTACGCGAGAATATTAAAAAAAATATATTTTTTATTTCGCCTTATCATAAAAAACTTACAACCAAATTCATACTATTTAACTATTAATATTTTTGTCAATATCTTTTTATACAGTTAAATTATCTACCGCTTTACTGGGCGAATGTTTTCTCGGTGTAGCTCTCTTATTATCATACTTCACAATGTCAATACGAACTGTAACATCACGAATGCTGGAGCCGCTGTAACCAAATCGCTGATCATATAACAGCGTCTAACAGCACGTGTCTTGTCACGAAGTCCTGGTGACGGGTTTGTAACCTGTTACTGTCAGTTCGCGTGACATATGTCACCGACAGCGCCCACTGGCGACGTCAGCGCGAAGTTGCTCAGCGCGGACTTCGATTAATTAAGTAAATTGGTGGCTATATTTAGTTCTGTTTTTACACACAACAAATATACTAGCATAATGTTTAGTACTCAAGACTTCATTATCATTAGACTATTCCAGTCCACTGGTGGAGAGAGGCCTACCCTAATGAGCACCATCGTGCCCTGTCCTCGGCCTGCTGCAATAGCTTCTGCTGCGGCTTTTCGAAACCTTTAAATAATAATACAGAAAAAGTTCAACTATAACATGTGTTATCTTTATCAACTCTTCTATCATTCTACTATTAGAAAAGGGTTTTTTAGAAGGATTCAAGCTATGGTCTATCTTGCTGTCCAAGTGCAAATATACATACATATGAGTTGTATTGAGTGGCACTAGTTATTATTATTACTTTGTCTGAATTATAAATATTCTATGTACATATTAACTAATTACCTTTTGAGGGATAAAAAGAGTATACATTTTTAATATTTTAGCACAAAGTAGATACCACGAATTAAAACTGCCTTTTCGTATGTTAATACCTCATCGATCTACATCAAATAAGTTACGAAAAGGACCGTTATATCCAAGATAAAGGGTAAGGCTAGGGTGTTAGATTACATTAACAATTGTATTACACAATTCATAGTCCTTCCTAATTTGAATATTGCCAGAGACTGCGGTTAAAGCTAGGGTTGCCAGCTAACTGAAAAATTGGATTTGTACTAGTTCAGAGAGCAGGAATTTTCGTAAAGCTTGGAGCTTAAAATTTTGATGATAAGTGGAAATTAAATCTCGATGACGATATTTTTTTTTAAATATCACAATTGTTAACAACTAAGCCAATAGGTCAAACTAACTTCTACTGAAAATACGTTATACTAAGTTAGCGGAATGTGCACTCTGGCTTTCCACTAAACAAATATACGTAAGCGTTCCAAGCAGGAATATTCCCGTGAGGAATATAATGGTGAGTAATTTTTAATGCTAACGAAGTTTTAATACGCTTTCATTTAGGCATGGAAACGTTTTAGCGAAGCGAAATTGTTTTAATATTCCATTAGACGCATTAATCGCATTAGCACACCGTCGGGGGTCGAGCGAGCAGCTTATGGGAATTTATCGCTACACGTATAATGAAGATCGGTGCAGCAAAAAATGTTCGTATGTAAAATAACAGTCAAATTATAGTAAGTAAAAATAAGTAAATGCAACAGATCCTATTACAGATGACACACATGGCAGACATGATATCTTTGCCCAGGGTGGCAGGCCATGGCCTTAAACTTCCACAATCTGAGGGAAAACCTCGTCTAAAAGTTGATGGCTAAGGGTTGATGAGACCTTCGTTATTTTACTTCTTACCATGGATTTTTAACTATGTCATAGATATGACTCGGATTTCATATCGTTGAGTACGATTATCCTAACAGCTAAGGATACCTTGTTGCATAATTCGCCATCTTGCTCCAATCCTGAATTATGTCACCAATTATTGGACAACTCAAAGTCCTGGTACACTTTGGGCACATCAAACCCTCCAAATAGGTTTAAAAATGATCTGCCATTTACAAGTTCCAGGGTACGGCTATGCTGGCAGAAATTTGCGCATAATGGTTATCCATTGAAAAGATGACCACGTCAGCGTCGCCTAATAGCCGAGATTGTTTTGGAACTCTAAATGCGTCGAGAAGTTAAAGCAGTCTTTGGGAGATTTTTAAACTTATCGCTCAATCTCGACAAAACTGAATATCTAAATATGGTTTTTTAATTTATTCTGAAAGTCACTTTTGGCTACCTACCAACCGTCTCTTAATAGGGATCAACACAACTTCGAGTACAAACATATAACTTTCAGTGATTCAGATAAGGAAGACCGGATCACTTACATATATTGTATAACAGTATCGATATGAAGAAATAAACTCGTTTTTTTTCATTAGAAAAACTTACCAAAAAAAATTGTAGGTTTTTCCACGAAGTTTATTATACGGTGAGAGGTAACTTGTTTCTTCCCGCCATTTTTTCTTTTATTTCTTTTGTTCATATTACTTTGGCGGTAATGCTGCTTAATATATAAATGATTATACATATATAAGCTTATAAGTAACGGTGGCAAAGGTGCTTGGGTAAAGTTATTTCTTCTAAAAGATACCACGAGCCCTCTAAACATAACAACATTAGTATTTACCAAGGTTTTATTATTTTAATCTAAGTACGCTTTCCCTACCTTTCCGTTACCCGTAAAGCAACATTAGTTTCATAATAAAAAGTAAAGAAGCATCCCTTGTCTCTCAGATTTTAATATCCGCTGGCAACTCAGACTTTTCATGTTCTTTTTTCGAAATTAAATCGTCTTGGTACCTCATTTACATAATAAGACGACACGCCGCAGGTAATAACGTCGCCTAACAGTGTTGCCAGACGTAGAGTGAAATTTCGGATGTGGGGAAAAATATGAAGGATAGTACGTTTAATGTGAACATAAAAAGATTGATCTATATTAATGAAACTCGAAAATAATAGCGTTACTAGGGGGTCAAAATAGGTAAGGAAATTTTATTCCGATAAAATTTTATTCCGATAATCTTACAATTAAAGGCGAGAAGCACGAGACGAAAAAAGGAAAAACAATAAATCGATCGGAATAATAACAGCCAATGTTCTGTCAATTGTTTTGTCAATTATGCTTTATTTAATTATTTCTCTTCGGGTAAATATAGTCCTTCCACAGGTGTGTCTTCTCCATACTGATTTCTTTCGTTGCTAAATGGAGAAATTTTGAAGCATGGAGTATGTTATATATTGTTCTAGTGAAAATTGGTACAGGTATAGATTTAAAAATGTTCATAAAATTTACGATCATAAAATTTACTCTTGTTAATTTGGTGATCTAAGGGAAGACAACTGTGGTGTTACTTAATTTGACTAATGTAGTACGTCAGTGCGTTTAGGACTTGAGACAAATATAAGTATTGTATTGTTTAAACACAAAATATTTGTCTGAATGGCAACACGTTTTTGACATACCATATCTACTATCATAAAAATGAAAGTCGCTAAGAAAATACTTGCACATTACAGAACAAGAAAATTCTCCGGGAGACTCGACGTCCCTCTTGCCGTTAGTAATGATCGTGGAAGTGCTTTTTTCTTCAGAATTTTCCCGGAACTCAACATACGCGGCTCGGGAGAAACTATCCCAATAAAGATATTTCGCTGCGATGAATAAAAGAAATGTCGGAAACTGTGAGTCATCTTGCACAGTTTCGTATCTGCTGCCATAAACTTGCCTAGTATATAGTTCCTTGTAGTGTGGAAACGTGGTAGTTTTATTGCTTGTACAAAATTTATGCCGAATATTGTACAACTCTCTTCGTTTGCTTTTATGGTTTCAAGCATTTGTTCAGATTTGTGGCGGGTGTATCGCTCAACTAGTTTTAGCGAGCAGGCAGAAGTCTCATGAATCTGGTCTGATCGGTCCCATTCTTAGGTATTGTTTGTTGACTTTGAAAGATTGGAACGATCGATCTTTTACGTTTTAAAATTTCCGACCTTTGTCACGTTAAAACTGGATACATTTTTTATACCAGATTCTATTTACTATAATCCACATTCGTTATTTCTCAAGTTGTTACTACAAATTTAAAGGTGAGTAATACGAAAACCCTTAGACGATAAATCCATCAGGACTGAAATCTCACTTGATCCTTTTAAATTCCCGACTCAATGCCGCCCTTAGCAAAGTTGGATAAAGATTTTTTCAAGAACGCTTTATCGTCTCGCAAAATATGAAAGCATCGTAATCTTCTCTTTACGTCACAAATTAAAACCATTTCCATTTTGGATGTTACGTCAAATATTACCTACATGTGGTCATGTTAGGCTGTGACTTATATGCTAACTTTTATGGAAAAACTGTGCGCTACTGTTTTCATCGAAGATAGAGTATGTACCATATGATACAGGTACCCGTAAAATATAATATCTGTCCTTTGTTCTTTGAGGCCAACCTTGGTCAATTTTCGTGTGAACACAAACAATACATGTTAGGTCTCTTCAAAAGAAGGGTGAATAGGCTGTTCTTAGGCATGCGTGCTCCATGTTAGGACGCGTCGGCGCTTTCCATCAGGCGGAATCGCGGCCAAAAATCTTCATAAATATCCGATTAACTCCAATTTCTAAACACATTTAACGTCCCATTTTATGTATTTCAGTTAGAGAGCTATTACCCGCTAAATTTATGTCATACCAGTAAAGTCAACTTAAGGTTAAGTTCAACTAGACCAATTAAATTTTTTTATATTTTCGCTTTGAATATGATTTATTTATACATGAAATATATTTTTAAAAGGTACTTAAGATGTGCTGTGGATGATTATTACAGGAGATACTCAGACATCCTACATTTTGTATATCGATCATTAATAAGCATTGGAAGCTGAAACATTCAGAAATGTCGAGTACATTAAGAGCACTTAGTACGGCGGAGTAGGGATCTTAAACTGCAAAGGACTCTTTTCTGGATAATGAGGGAAAGAGCAAACCTTTTACGTTCGTTTTACATTAGAACTCCACTATCTGATTACGCGCTTTGTGATTTTCAGATTACGCTTTTAACTGTTCGTTTGTAGCGAAATTGGCTTTTTTGAAAAAATAATGAAAAACATACTAAATGTTGCCCGATGGTCTCTACGCTAAAAACGACGTCATTGTGTAAAACTATTTAAACAACATTTATAATTGTTTGAGGTTCCACACAAGTATCCAATTCAAACATTTTTTCTTGAAGAGAGGAAAAATATTTTTAGTGCAAATATTCAAAATAGAACTTTTAATAGCATTTCGTATTTAAATCAAAGAATACTTTGCTAAATGCAAGGCAATATGCTATATTTCTACTTGTTTAAACGGTATACAAAAAAAGTGCAGAACAATGAAGGGATCAGCCGCTCTATACCACGAATGACTAAACACTAAAATGTCAGAAGGTGAGGTACTCGTATATAAATAGGGCGCGGCTGAAACGATATAGCTTATATATTGGACCTTTGAACTTTACATAAAGTTACATAATGCTCACTAGCCTCGCTAATAATCGCAAACTCTATTATACATAGTTGATACTAAATATACAAGGTTTTTTTATGTACGCAAAGTGGCTGGCCTCGGTTGGATTCGAAGAGCTGAAGATCGAGCTCAGTGGCGTGCTATTGGAAAGGTCTATGTCCAGCAGTGGACGGAAATAGGCTGATAATCATGATGGTGATGATACAAGCTTTAAAAAAGGTATCTTAAAAGTTAAGGGAGCTAGTTAACGTATACAGCGTGTGAGTATAAAATGATGAATGTGGAAGAAGTTCATCAAATCTGTAGGGTTAGAAGTCCTTTGGAGGCGGTGTACTCTGCCTACGCCAGACCTGGTGTACGTTAATAACAATTGTCTATGAAATAATAATTCCAATATAATATTCACGACAAAAACTATTGCTTTTGTCTAAACGTTTTCTCCAGGAGCTATAAATTCATTTAACACTATAGCGTGCTGGAGTAAATTTTCATATAAAGGGTGTAGGCAAATGAAAGCGAGTCGTGACTCGTTTTACCTTTTCAGGTGGTTTATTAGCCGGCGTCGTATTTTAAGGTCGTTTGCAAAGGAAATGGAATTCTTTTATAGCTGCCAGTGTAGGTTCTAACAAAAGTTGATTTGTTGAATACAGTAAGTTCGGTACAAAAAGTAAGCCAGAAATTGTTCGAGTTGATAAAGACTTGGGACCGGAATGTAGGTCATATATCTAAGGTAGGAGTTTGAATATGTTTGAGGATATGCTTATAGCGTAGGTTGGCATATATTTGTTATACGTAAAAGTCACTAGAAACGTCAATGACGTTAGTAATAATACAATTGTCTAAAGTCGACGAAGATCATTTATTTTTTCATTGTAGTCTGTTCTCCCATGATTTTTATGTAAAAACAAATATCTTGTTATTTTAGTCATCATCATCATCAGCCTGCTCCCATCCACTGCTGAACATAGGCCACTCCAATGGCACGCCACTGAGCTCGATCTTCTGCTCTTCGCATCCAACCACTGCCAGCCACTTTTCGTAGTATATCGTCACTCCATGGCGCACACCACAATTTATAAGAAATCATGTTAATTATATGGTAATGTATTGAATTTCTTCTTAACTTTCAAGTCAAATATGAAGTTACTGAGTGTGTATGAAGTTACTCACACGTGGTGGTACCGCGTAAGGGGTGATTTGTGGGTGGAATATGCGAGCATTGCTTCTCTCCACGATTGGTATATAACTGTAAGAAATATATTTACTCGCATTTTATGTTTAACGCGCAGCAGCCAACTAGTCATCGCGTTATAATGACGTAATAGCGGCATAACGGCATTAAAAGCATTTGTGTAGTTTTATCACATTTTAAGATTTATTTTAGCATGAAACCATCTGAAACTCGCGTATATCGATCGCTAAGTTACCGTCATACGGTAGGTATTGGTAGGCGGAATCAGATGGCGAGAGGGGAAGCGCGCTCCCCCGAAGTGCCAAGTTGATTTCTGCGCGTTTTACTGTGGATGCTGAGATTGCTTTGAAACTGTTTCTGGGACACAAAGTATTCAAAATGGATTACAATAGCGCCGAGTACAGAGAGAAAAGGAATTTTAATATCTTAAGCGCGAATCGTGCTGTAAATCATCACAATACTTTTAAAACAAAATACGGTACAATTCTCTGTAACAAGTTGAAAAGAAATTTAAAATGTTTTACTCAAGTTTCACGAACGAGTAAACAGATTAGACATAATTCGGGTGAATACAATTATTATTATTATGTCAACACGCCAGGTCTCTTACGGATTAAGCAGAGAACATCAAGCACTAAATATGCCTGTCCTTACAGGATTGACGTGCTTCTTATATATTTATCGTTGTCTTCATATTCAGTTCCGTACTCAAAATAAGAAAAATAAATTCAATAATCCATTTGAGAGGAACTAAACATTCAGTTAATTTACTGACTATGAGTCATTTACTTAATGTTTACGCAAAGTATGTTGTATTTTAGCATCATTATAAATCACAGCAATCAGATATCCGAAAAAAAAGGGATTTATCGCGTCCCACCATAAATTCGCCCCATGGTGTAAAATTCTGCTATCGGCGTCATCTAACCTTCGCAGTGCGGAGTAATTTATCTGAGACGTCACCTGCACAGCGTCACGCGGGCCCCGCGGCTCCGGAGACAATGCTCTTTTTTGTCATAGTCAAGGTACGATACCCCACAATGGCTGGCCGTACGGGTGGCCTCCCTTCGCAGCCCATATTGAACTATAGCCTTGTTTTTCGGAGTGAATAACTCACTCGCATATTCATAATTACCTTGTAAGGCTTGTGAAGTCATGATGTAATTGCTTTATAAAAAAAGTAACATCACGCCTATTATTCCTGAAGAGGTAGGCAGAGGAGTGTAGTACACTCGCACATTTCACCAGTTACGTTTACGTCCCTGAGAATAGGTGGTGAGCCTATTGCCATACACTGGGCACAATTCCAGACTCTGAGTCACTACTAAAAATTCTATACATATTAGAAAAATCCAATAGTAGGTACCCGACACGGGATTTGAACCCAGAACCTCCTGATCGGCAGTCGCGCTTGCAACCGTTCGACCAACGAGACAGTCTCTTATTATTGTACATATGGCACCGGCATTTGATATAATGTGGTTACCATGCTTGTCTATATAAATAAATATATTTAATCTGAAATAAGTATATGTAAATCTATATAAATATAAAATGAAGCTGTACGAGACAGAAACTGTCATCTAATAGTCGCCGAAACTTACATACGATTATGAAATAAACCCATTTGATCCATTAGTGGTCTTCATGTTTACGGCCATTGGCTATTGATATTGTAACCGTTACGCGTGCACTGCATATTCATAACCGCCCGATACCGAGAACTGGTATCATATTTCATATATTTTAAATCGCTCGTCATTTTGCATTGTAATCGACATGGAACTATCTACATGTTTTTAAATATATAACTATATACGTACCTGTTCGGAATAACAACACTGCGTGTTAAATATTGTCCTACTTGTCTTTCGAACGAAGTGTGATAAAAGATCACAAAACGACACTACGACTATAACACGACACCAATTTATGTTTCAATGGGTATTAATCTGAGCGGAATATTCGTGTTCTTGATATGTTACCAAATGATAATTTCCTCTCGCAGCAGTCTGTCTGCACGCGAGTGCACCCAACAACGTGACTTCCGTTGCAGAAATAGATTTACTCGAAATGTCTGCGCCTATTTCTGGCCTAAAATTTTATCGGCAATAATTTAGACCATGTTATAATAATTATTATATTGTCTAAAATATTGCCAATATTATTATTAATAGAAAACGTTATTGCAGACACTTTTGAGCTCTTAGTTCTACTTATGATACTTTGTACTTCCTTAATATCTCAATTTTTCAATGATTTTCAATTCGTTTCCGGAGACATTACTTGTGACTGTGTGTGTGTGAATTTATCAATATCTTCGTTTAGTTTCACAGAACATATCGCTATTGAGTATAGAAAACATTAGAAGAAGCTTAAGTACCAACGTCAACCACTCACGAATATTTTCATAATAAACAGATTTAGCTCAGGGTGTTCCTTTTCAGCGAATTCACATTATTGCCCCAAATCTGAGCGTTTCAAAAAGAGGATTTCGCCGGAATTTCAGCGACCACCGCTGAAACCGATCGTTTCCGTCGAGATTCCACAAATCCTACTTTTTAATTCTTACCAAATGAAAAATTCCCTCCTTTGCTCCACCACTCGAACAAAGAGCCTATTTAAATTTTAGATTCTTTCTATCGTTAATCACTGAACTGTATCCTTTGAGTTATTGCAGAAAGCTCCTGCGAAGATTTATAAATTTAAAGCAGCTTCAATACCAACCTTCACAATTATCAATGATCAATGACCATTAAGTAGTCTCTGGGATATTTCCTTACATTAATTAAGTATAAGTATTTTTACAGTATCCTTAAATTAGATACAGCTTTTACCCGCTATACTTAACTTAGCTTCGCACCCCACGGTATAAGACAACATATAAAATGGGCACGCTTGCCTTAGGTCCGACAAAGCATAGATTTCTGCTTATACCAATGCAATATTTTTAGTATGTGCCTATTTCTTGGCAACGTCAGTACATTATAAGGTTTTCTCAAACTCTGATTTCTAACCAAATTGAAATGTAAATGTAAAATGAAATTAACTATATTTCTAGTCAACTAAATCTTTCTCGGTTTATAGTTAACATCTTCATGTCATTATCAAGTTGTATAATTCTCTCATTTGTAATCTTTTGCGGTGTGTGTGTGTGACGGGAGTAGCAAATGAGCAGACCGTGGTCACAAGGGACCGTCGCCGTCTATGGACATCTACAGCTAACCTCGAACAGGACTGTAGATGTGGACAGTTAGTGTCAAGTAGTTGCTGGTTTCCTTGTTTATAAGTCTGTTATTATGTATTTGTCACGAGAATATAAAAATAGAAATATTGACAAACAATTACATTGTCACTATATATACATAATTATAGCAGTGATAGCCTAGTGGTTAAGAAATTCAGCCTGTCACTCCGGGGGTGCTGGGTTCAAATCCATGGAGCGCACCTCTTTACAAAAGTGCGTTTTAAATTTAAATATCGCTTGCTAACGGTGAAGGAAAACATCGTGAGGAAACC
>DWJK01001634.1:0-16454 GCA_018248815.1 Croniades pieria auraria
CCCTCTCAATATGGGAGGAGACCCATATTCCAACAGTGGAATGTTAATGGGTCGATTATTATTATTATTATTATTGCAATACACTATCTTGTTGCACATTGCAATACCGTACACTAGATTTAAAATGTATTTGCACATATATAATAATAATATTGCAACACACACAGCTATCTGATCCCAAACTTGATAGAGACGTTATGATAACCGGACGTCTGATAAACTACATATGTATATATGTATATATATATCGTTTTATGTTAATTTAAAATACTATTTATTACAAATGAAAAGGAAAATTGACTGATATTTAGATCCATTTAATTTACCTTATCCTTATGCATGTGTATCTCACATCACTAGCGGTTTAACATCCTTGCGTAAATTGCATGTTGTAGTTCTCAAAATTAAGGCTTCTTCACACTTGCAATATTTCATAAGAGCGCGTCACACGATCTATTAAAACAACCTATCGCTACGTGAATAGTCCGCGTACAGTCATTACAACAAGTTTAATAGGTATATAACTTATTCCAATATTTAGAATATGCACTATACACAATCAACAAAAGATTACTAACGCAAATGACACTCTGAACTTTTATTCGTGACACAGACAAATGTATCACGAGATATTCAACAATGAACCTTATGTCAATAACGATAAAGTCGAAAATGTCATTCCAGGTACGCGTCCGGCCAGAATCACCTGACGGACTTCATAGGCATGGAGCCGAGCAAGAAACGCAAGCGACGGACATCCTTCACACCGCAGGCGTTGGAGCTGCTGAACGCTCACTTCGAGAGGAACACCCATCCATCTGGTAACTATCCATTATAATAATATCTTGCAACATTAAATTACCTATTTAACCATTTGCTGAATGTTTTTGGAAATAGATTGCATGAAAAATATATTTAAAAAATTTTGGTACATCTCCACTCATGGTCGTCTGATCCCAAAGTAAGCATCAAGATAGATTGTGTTACGGAAATCTACATATGTATAAATATATACTTAGATATCCTCTCATCGATACATTCAACCGTTCATATGCTTTTCTTTTTTAAAAAGGAAAATAAAATCAAACAAATATTTCTTCTTCGCCCGAACGCAAATGACGCAGAGAACTCTTTTCAATGTCGACAACGCGATGATCACTCCTCAAGTGTTCCGAATATTCGTTAGCCTGTTTGTTGGGCTAAATACAAAGAAATACATACATACATGCGTATTAGAAGAGAGCACCAAGGGCCAAATAAATCCATCCATAAAGACGTGACGTGACCTGGTCTGAACTTATATCCCTCCCTTTCTTCAAACATGCTCGCCGATTTCAGAGACGTCTGACTCCTCCGGCAGTCAGTATCTGACCTATTCGGTGAAGAGACGAATCTGACGCTGTAATATTAATGACCAATAATCTAATTAAAAATATCTATTAACAGCAAAAAAACAAACTAGCGAAACTTTTTTTTTTTTTTTTTTTCTCTAAAAAAGGTTATACTACAGAAGAATTCACAAAATATCCTTACCATTAATGTTGTATTAAGAAAGCTTAGATTAATTTCTTCACCAGTTCGAACTGGATCAGCGTGCGTCAGCAGCACAGGGGCCGTACTTTCAAATACACAAAGATTGCTTGATTTTTTTATTAAAAGTATACAGTTTCATATTATCATAAAAACATACATATATAAATATGTACCCACTTAACTCACGTACGTTTTTCGGGATGGCCGTAGTAGTTTCGGACCTACACGAGGTCCTTCATCATGAGCTATTATTTTCTTTACCCGTTTTGTTAATATCTTAATTGAAATGCTTCCAGGCACTGAAATCACGGGTCTGGCTCACCAGCTCGGCTATGAACGGGAAGTGATCAGGATCTGGTTCTGCAACAAGCGGCAAGCGCTCAAGAACACCGTTCGAATGATGTCCAAAGGCATGGTCTAAGGGCTGAGTTAATAATTCAACACCCAAATTAAACCATCTTTCAGTTCTACCACCCGAAGGTACTGTGACCACATCCGTATAGACACGTTTGTCTGTCTCGTTGTTCGTGCATTATTTCGCATTGATAGTTAATAAAGCTGGATTTCCAAAAGTATAAACGTAAAAAGCATCTACATTTAAAAAAAGAATCTGGCCTTAATTATAGAATCTCGATGCGATTCCAGCCAAGCTTAGGGAAATATTTTTCGTTTCGTTTCGATTTAGTAATATTTTTTTTGGTTCGTTTTAATTAAAATGTAATTGTAAAATAAATATTTCGACTGATATATTCGTCTCGACGTATGTAGCTACTTTTACAATGATACGGTAAATGATACGCGTAGTGTATTATTATAGGTGTTTAGTACAAAACGTATTGGAGTGATTGTCTCTATGTAATTACTCTATGGTATGTATCTTATTATGTAATTGACGAAGAAACAAAACCGTTTATAAAACAATTTAAAAAAAAATCATTTTTGGAAACTGTTGATCGGAAACGATCGTAAAAATTGTCCTTTTAAAGTAATAAATTATAAATATACATATATATGTATGTATGTAATTAATGTCGTGTATTTAAAAGTGTCACAGGGGTAAGTAATCTAAAGTGCCCGATGAAAACGAACGCGGCTTGAGGAAAAAAGATTTTTTGTAGCGATTTTTTTTTTTACTATTATTATTGTACGTGTTTTTTTTTTGTTCCGTGATAACTTTTTTTATTTGTAAAGACTATTGCATTTTGTATATAAGTACAATGAAACCATTTAAACACTCGGCGATAAAATGACGTATTGTAGTTGTTAGGGGAAACATTAATTTATTGAAATACTCGTGAGTTTTTACGTTCTAACGTAGTGATTGTTGCACTTTATAGTTTTAGGGATAATTATTACAGATAATAAATACGATGTAGTTCAATGTGTCGTCAGTTTTAGTGGCCTACTGAGAGTTTTTCGAATCATAGACTTTTTTTTGTCGTTTTTTTTTTCTTTTTCGGTTGTTAATAGATAGGCATGAGAACGATATGTATAGAGTTAATGTAATACATATGCATTATCGTAAATTTGTAAATATTGTTCACGTAAATTTAGTTTATTAAAATGTATTATTAGTTTTATCTATGTGTATGTATAAAATATATATAATTTAAGCTTTGTAAGATTCTTGTGTAGGTATATATACATACTACATGCAAGTTGGATATTTTGTTGCAATATTCGAAGACGTTTATTTAAAAAAGTATTAATTATTATGTGGCGTACAAATATGAGTTTTTTTTTTAAATTTCCAATTCGATTAGATTGATGTGTTTTTTTATCCAATACACGTAACAGGGGGTCTATTTTGAAACATGATGTCCATATGTTGGTACATGTGCATATTATTGGGGTTGCTACAAAAAAAAACTATTAAAATTGCCTCGCATTTGGAAAGTAGATTTTGAAATATATACGTATAGGTTTCTCAAAAAAAATTAAATTATATATATATGTATGTTTTAAGTAATTAAAGCACCCGAAAAATATGCACACGACAGATATGTATCTAAGATGGTGTATAATTTGTTTGTATGAAATATGCGTTAAATGTTTAAATTGATCAGAATCACGAGCCACTTTATAGGTACTATTATTATTATAACAATTATTATTATTATCAATAAAACGAATTAAAGTTGTAACACTTAGAGTGGCCTGTGTACATATTTTAGTGAGGGAGGTTTCAAATAAAGACCTACTGTTAATTGTATTACCGGTAGACATAAGGTTGTAATTTAAAGTATGTTAATGACCAATGAAAACCAACTTGTGATCATTAATATTTGTACTGTTACCTACTACTAAACAAGAGTCGTTAAAAAATAATATTATTAAAGAGTAAAAAAAAAATTGAACATATTTTTCGGCTGTTGAAAAAATTGTAAATACAATATTAAGGATAATGAAAATAAAAATAATAAAAAACTATTTGGATTAAATATTTAGGAACAAAGGGAGATTAAGAAGAGAAAAAAAATATTATCAAAATTTATATTTTCAAAAATTATTACAAGTGCAAAAAAAATGTCGTGTATTTAATGATGATGAAAAAAAATGAAGGAACGTTTGGCCATAATCGAAATTTTTCAAGGAATTTTTTATCGACTTTAACACACCACAAACACAGACGAGCAGATAGGTAAACAGTGATAATAATTGTGCGATGCGATGTTGCACGTCAACTGTACTTATATTTATGGAATCAGATTTTTCAAAACCTACCTCCATTGGATTTTCAAAACCCCTACTCTATTCAGTTACAATATTCTCATTTCGTTATACTTTCATTTGGTACTAAAATTATTATTTTTCCACACGTTATTTTGCTTACCATGCTTGCTATATGCGGTATTGCGAAACGGTAATCTACCGATGAGCCTTGACAGAAATGAGTATTTAAAATCTGTAAGAAACCAAGGCAGTGAACAACCATGTATCATATATATTTAATATGTCCTGTTTATGTTTAAACTGTTATAATAGAATATTCTCCACACTCCCTATAACCTTTATAAAAGGTTAGAAAGAAGTTAATTAAAAATATATTTGCCATTCATTGCTCTAATATTCACTTTTCTTTTTAAATTTCCACGCCAATAGTTTAGGTATTCATTTAAATCATTCATACTCTATGACTAATGGTATTTTTTTTATTTTAATTCAGTTGTATAAATGGTTCAAAAACAATACCTATCACACGTATATAAATTTAATTAACACTTTTATAGACTTTTTTTTTTCATAGCGCTATTGAAAAACCTGATTCCCAACAAACACTAGTATAATAGCGAGCATAGAGTGCTATGTACAAATATTATTATAACTATTATTATTTAGTTGTAAAACTGCTAGTCCGTTATATATGTAATAAAAATAATGATGGAACATTGCAAAATCGCGTTGCACCCTGGTTTTCATATATCTATAGTAATAATAGTTTAAATACAGTTATAAAATTCTAATACCTACACATAATAAAATTCATCTGTAACACATATTCAAACCAAACTATAACAATGTAATAATAAATCATTAATTTTTTCCTTCCGTAATGGTACCGAGTGGATGTCTATGGCCGCTGGTTTATGAAGTGATGCAGATTAAAGGCAGATAACTGTTTGAGTGGTTGTTTTATTATTTAACACCTCACCTTATGTATCTAAGCTTTGATATATAAAGTAACATGTACGTATCTTGGCATATGTCCCACACACACATCTGATCACGAAATAGGCAGAACCCGTGCTATGGTAGTAACTAAACGGGTAACAAAATACATGTATACATGTAAATATATCCATATAAAAAAACTCTCTTTCACACAAGTGAAATCACTTGCTTAAAGCATAAATAGAAGTTGTAGAAAGAAAACATCTCCTATATTGTATTCGTGCTTTTTATCGCGAAAAAAATATCGCGATATCATTATCTTACTAAATGATTTACTTTGTTTTCCGCTTTTCTATCCAGAACAGAACAAGTTGTTTAAGGTACAGCCGTATCTTACCACTAAATTAGTCTAAATACAACTCTAAGATTGGTAAATAACTCAAAATTGACTATAGTTCTAAAGAGAATATAGAGTTCTGGAGTACCTCAGGGTTCTCGCTTAGGCCCCCTACTTTTTAACTAAATACATGACAAGAGTTCCTGAAACTAAAAGTTGTATATGTTTATGAATGATTTAAAATTCCTCAGGACAGTACATTCAGCAGACGAAGGTGCAGCAAGCAGTGATGGCTATCTCTTCTCGTGATGTAAACAAAATGGCGTATGTTTGAACTCACATAAATATTCGATAATATAAAATACATAGATAGATTTTATTTATTAATTTGAAACGTTTTACTATTAAATGTATAGTGAGTATTTATACACATGATTAAATATGTACCGGATTAACTCACGTACGTTTTTCGGGATGGCCCGACTAGTTTCGGGCCTTACGAGGTCCTTCCTCATAAGCTTCCGCCGCTTGCAGCGGTCCGCGACCTCACTGAATTTGAAACGTATTACAGTAATAAAAGAGTAGCGCAAAAAGTAGACTTAATGTTATAAAGAAAAAAGGTGATAAAGTAAAGAAGTAAGAATAATTTAAAAAATATATATTTAAATACAACTATAGTTAGAAAAGAAGCAGTGATAGCCTAGTAGCTTTGAATTCTGCCTCTCACTTCGAGGGTGCTGAGTTCAAATTCATGACGCGCATCTCTTAACAAAAAGTGCTTTTTAAGATTAAATATCAGCGGCTAACGGTGAAGGAAAACATCGCGAAGAAACCTGCGCACCTTAGAGATTAAAAAAAAAATTCTAGGGCGTGTGAAGTCTGCCAACCCGCACTTGGTCAGCTGGCAGACTGGCCCTAACTAGCCGTCAAATGATAAAAGGGTCGGAAAGAAAGATAGAACTCTCCGAAACCGGCGTGCGTGTATTTAGAGTGTGATGTATGCGGAAGAAGCACAGCAGGTCCGCAAGAATGGAGACATTTTGCTCTCTGTGTCTGCCTACCCCTTAAGGGACCTTTCGTGAAGACATGTATCTACTTATGTATATAAATACATATACAGAGCATTTGCAAACATCTATAATAAAAGGGTAATCTATATTGACGAGGTACTATTAAAAGAGGTTATATTAGAAGTGTCAGACGTCATCCTTGACAGGGAACAGTAGGGAATATGACTAAAATGATTTAACACTGAATTTTGCATTACTTACTAATAAATTTCAATCATTTGCATTACTTAGTCATAGATTTATGATTCTGAACACATCATTACAATCCACAATGCACCCGCGCGTGACGCTGCGGAATATTCTAACGTCATAATTACACTACAAAATGCTTCTTTATCTGTAATAAATTCAAATTTGTAGTGTTTCGTAACTTATCAGATAAATAAAACCCGTGTTCAGTGACTTAATATATTATAACATGTCCAGTTAGTTGAGTGCTTCGCTGATAGAGTAGTTGCAAGCGCGACTACTGATAAAGACGGCCTGGGTTCGAGTTAGCGTTCGAGAGTTTTTCTAACTTTAAATTCCGATAAATAGCTCGGATGCTAGACTTGTGCCTGGTGTATGGCAATAGGCTCACCTTCAATTCCGTGCTCCGACATGTAATATAACCTAGAATCGTGGAAGTAGTAAGCTTAATTTGTAAGAAATAAAAAAATAGATATAAAACAGTAACATATTGCAATATTTTAAACAGTACAACTGAAACAAGAACTCGATATTGTTCATCATTCAATTCATTCGTTTAAGAAAGAGATAAAAACTTCATTATCCAAACTTCGACTTTCACATCGTCATCAACGGCCTATTTCAGTCCACTGCTGATCATAGGCGTCTCCCAATGAGCGTCATTGACTTTCACAACATACACACACTACCAACAAACACACATAGATATATCTGACACACACACACACACATCACACAACTGTTGGTATGCGAGCTACGATTATTACCTTCATTTAATTTATATGTTTGCATGTGTCATAAACTTTACGAACTAAATCAGCGTGATACTGTGAGACGGCTACTGTGTCATCTTGTCACAAAAAAATTCGTGAATTTGCGCTATTTTAACACGCAATCTGTATTAAGATTAGATAAAATCATGTGAAACATGTGAACGGCAGTCTTTGATATAACAACTGATGCTACTAGAAAAAGATCAAAGAAATGAAGGCATTTTAGGAAAGACTTGGGAACTAAAGTCATTGCTGCACCCCTTATTATTTGAAATAACTTGGCAATTGTGAATAGAGTAACCTAATTTGTAGTGGGACGTTACTGATAAAAAGTGGGTGTGTACTACACCCATCTGCCCTGCGTCTGCTTCTGCAAGATCCAGGTGGTTTAAATCAACAAATGTATCGTGATTGGTAATCAGCGTAAAAGGATTCCATTAAACACTATATACACATATATGGCAATATATCAGCTGAGCAGGGTTGACTATCGGGAGGTTAACCTTACCTATTATTTAATGTTAAACACACATTGACTGCCTCGTTGATCGGCGACTGACAATCGGGAGGACCTGGATTTAAAACCTGGGTCGGGTACTACAGGATTTTTCTAATATAGAATTTCTAGTAGTGACTCGGAGTCTGGATCTGTTGGCGGTGTATGGCAACAGACTCACGACCTATTCCATGGGACTTTAACGTAACTGATGAAACGTGGGAGTGTACTACACTCCTCTGCCTACCCCTTCGGGGATCACAGGCGTGATGTTACGTTACGTTAATGTTAATACACAGAATTACCTCATTTAGCCGAGCTAAATGAACAAATTTTAACGTATTATAATAATTAGTTAACTATCGAGGTATGGTGATTAATACTCACATTTTGTTGTACCTATCAAACAGTAAAATTCAGTAAAATTCAGGTTGAATGTACAAAAATATCGTGAGTCATCTATAACTTTAAAATACGGCTATTATTATACGTGACTCATTTTAGGATGGGGTCATGTTTCATTTTACCCTATCCTATTTGCCCTCCAGTATATCATTAATCGACTCCTAAATCCTTTCAATTTCAAAAGCTTACATTAATTTCAGGTAGCGTTTTGTAAGTGCTAAAAGCGGTTCGATTAAAATGCTCTGTACAAGTTGTTGCAAAGAAACTTATATAGCACATTTATAACACTTTTATTTAAAAATGACTGCTTAATGATATTAAATACAAATGCGCTTTTTTCTTGTTTCTGTTTTTTTTGTTTCTTTAAATCTGATGGTGACATTTCGCTTACCGCTAAAAGCGTCAACAAAACGCTACGCGTCAAATGAAATAACTGTCCAATATGGCGATTGTTGCGAATGTTCTACGACAACTGGTAGTGTACAGAGACAGAGTATTGTAATTAAATGTTAGAATTAAATATCGAAGTTTACAAATAAGTTAAATCAATGAAGCCCCTATACAGGCTTACAAGTAACGATCCGACTGATAAATTCGTGCCTTAAACAGCTCGTAACAGAGATAAACACGCAGTGAAATTGTGTACGATCCGACCATAATAAATACAAGGAAAAAATGTAAAACGTTCAACGTACGTAATATTTACTTAGAGAGCTACGTCAATGCCCCCACTCGATCGGGATTGCCTCGTTCATTATGCTGTGAGGATAGTCGCAGCCGAGGGTCATGTTATGAATCACGAGGTTAAGAGGTCTTGTTCATAATAGCTTTTGAGTGTATGCGGCGTTAGTTTACCGTTCGTTGACAAGTCTGATAGGAATCCGGTAGTGAGTAATCGATGAAATGATTGAGAGCGTATCACGTCGTGCGTTCAGTAGTTCCAGTGGTACTTACAACGTCCGCGCCTCAGAGCTTGCGCGGGAACGGAAACTGAACATCTTCAATGTCACCGTGCAGTTTTTGGACGATATCCAGCATTCGTTTCAGATCGAGGTGAGTTTGTGATACATTTTGGAAATTTCTCAATTTGGTATACCTAATTTTTCGCATAGTTAACAAACCTTATCTAGCCTCACTGTTACACCCACAAACGTCCGATGTTGTCAGTACAATATAATCTTAAGTAAATACAATCTTGAGATAGTTATCCTGTTTTCAGTTTGTACAACGATTTTCTTTTAAATATTTTTCATATATGAAATGGCCTTTTTATTTTATGAAACACTTCTCTTATCTGAGCTCACAAACAATTCATGAACAATTTATATATAAAAGGACTAAATGATTCAGACATTTAATACAAGACGAATTATATAATTATGTTAATTGTTATTAATATAAACAAGTAACAGTTCAAGGCTGACGATTATAATAATTTTTTATTAGGGATAAATTGGGATAATTGTACGACTGTTTGCACCCCTCCCAGAATTTATAATTCTTGCTTAAGATTTTATTTGGTGTCAATAGCTTATCCTGTAGAATCCCTTTTTATAGATTTTCTATACTTTCAATAATATATATTTAAGTAATATTTATAATACACATAAATATATATTATTCGTGGTGATGAGACAACGACAATTTGTCCATTTATTAAGTAACAAAATCTTTACCTCTTGTCAAATACATACATACTAAAGCTGGCCTATTGGTGCAGAGTTAGTAACCTTGTCCAATGCACTGGGGGTTGCTGGTTGGATTCCCACAGAATAACAGTTTTTGTGGTAAGCACAACCATGTGTTGTCTGTCTGGCTGTAAATATATTATAACTATTTATATAGATATTTTTAAGTATACTTCATTAGGTATCTCTCTATAGTGTAGGGACTGCTTAATTTCTAGATCTGATGACAGTGTGACTTGTCTTAAAATATTGCTTCATGATGCTTATTTATGTGGATGTTATTAATGGTAACATTGCGGTAATACATGAAGCTTGCTTAGATAAAAAAAGTGAAAGAGCTTATTGTCATCAGCTAATGTCACTGCTGGCGTTAGGCCTTTCCCAATACACTCTATACTAGGCTCATCACATCCAGTTTCTATCTGCAGTCAGGCAGACTGCCATGAGGCTATACAAATGGACATATTTTATTGTTGTTGAATCAGCATGATTTGTTAGTGTATAATTAGTGATGCTCAAATATTTATGTGCTAATATTAGTCCAATCAACCTGCTATTGTCTGTGAAAACACACTATATATTATTGTGTTGCTGTTTTCACATACATTTTGACTGTATAGTTGAATGCTTAATGTGGAATAGTACAACTGAAAATGAATTACTGGAAGTACACACTTATGCTTAGCAAATTATGATAAACATAACAAGCCTAGATATGAACTCATAGATTTGAAACTCTATGAAATGTGACTCATTGTGTATTTCGCAATCAATAATTCATTAAAAGATGTCACATCTACTGCTGGACATAGGCCTCCCCTAATCGGTGCCACCTCTTCCGGTTCTGGTAGTTCCAAATCCAGTAGCTTCCCACTGTCTTCCATATGCAATACCTTGATTTAAATTAGGAATTATTTAAGTTTAATTACTCACATGTAATAATACCTTACTATAGTTAAAGGCTCTTTAATTTTATTATTAAATATCCTTAATAATTAATTATTTTCCTCTCCTGCATAAAACAAAGTGAAACACTTCGTATATTAATAGCATACATTGTGACATAATTTCAGTTGTAATGGGAATTTGATAATTAATATAATAAATTTGTATATGCATATGTGTATAAATATTTATGTCAATACATCATTTTTATTATTCATTTGTTATTATCTCTATAATATTTATATATATGGAAACAATGTGATTAGTTACATCTGTTGCTTTTACGAAAATATAAATAGCTCACTGTAATATGAAAACATGTAAAAATCAGTTTAGTTCAGTCAGATGGAATTATTAAAAAAGTAATAATAAATTCTATAGTTAATGTTTTAATATCACACCTGTGTTCTCTGAAGAGATAGGTATAGGAGGGCAATACACTCCCACATTTCACCAGTTATGTTTTGTCCCAGTGTAGAATAGGGGATGAGTCTATTGCCATACTGGAACGCAAGTCCAGACAGCCACTGCATGAAATTTCAAGTTGGAAATGTCCAATAGTATCCCAACTCAAGCGTTGAACCCAGAACCTTTTGATCGGCGCAGTGATCAATCACACTTGCGACCAATTGACTAACAAGGGGCAGTCAATAGTAGTTAATGTCACCTTTAATATTTTCAATGAAAAAACGTAAATACATTCAATTAACATATATGTACACATATCCCATTGCTCACCACATTTTGCACCCACCCACCCTAAGTCTCTAAAGTATAGAATGTAACAAAGCATCACACCTGTAATCCTCGCGGGGGCAGGCAGAAGAGTGTACTACACCCCCCATATTTCACCAGTTACATTTATGTCCCATGGAATAAGTGGTGAGCCTAAAGTATTGAAATGCAAATAATCTATTCATGAATAAATTACTGTACTCGGTATCACTGAATATATATATACTTCACAATTTGCCCGTGCCAGTTATCAGTGCTTGTATAGTATTATTCCTCATCACAATTACATGATAATGTATACTCAATTTCTCCTTATCGCTGACTCGCCGACCTACATTTGGTGCATTAATTTTAACTGCATTATTTTGCATAGTCTTATTATTCAAATGCAGCATCATAAATGGTGTGATAGTTGATACAGAATGTAAATAACTAGACTAACTCATCTAAATGTTCTATTACGAACTATTGTTCTTCCGAGCTCATGAAGTGTTATTACACACACTGTTCAATCAAAAAATTGTAGGTAATATAGCTTAAGAATGTTCATGACACAAGAAACATTTTTGTGTATGTTATGTAACCTTCAGATATTAATATTTTGTCTGTCTATCATATTCCATTAGGACTTTGATTGGACCTTACTATATGGACGTGTATGTCATCATCTTAAAAAATAACATCTCTTATTCAGTTTTAGACACAGAAGACTGTAAATTGTAGTCTGCAGTACATTATCTGCTTGAAATAAAAGAAATCTCAAGTCCTCAGGCTTCATGTTTTCACACAGTATACACTCACAATCTCAGTTACCTCATTATTAGCTTCTATATCTTGCATTTATTTTATAAGAGCTAGACATAAATGTAATTTTATATGTAATCATTATCAATTGTTGGGTAATTAACTGAACAATCAGATTGGCTAAAAGTAGAAAAAAACAATTGATATTTTTTATCACTGATAAGAGTTAATTTTGAATCAAGATTTGTTTGTTTGAATGAATCACACACTTGATTAAATCTTTAGTGATTAAAACTTTGGTTATCAACATGGACTTTGCTATTTTAGTTTGCAATCACTGTACAGACTTGCATACAAAGTTATTTAGTATTAAATCATCAGCTATCAATGTATTAAATATTAAAAATTAACAATTGGAATAAATCAATGCTCACAAATTGTCACTTTCCAGGACTCATTTATTTTGCCAATTTACATTTTAATAATATTAATTTTATTATATGTTTATTTTTATTTTGGCTGTCCAGTTTGTCTGTTGTTTGTGCACAGTTTGTTTTTTACTTCTGTTGGATGTGTTAACATCTAACTACCCTCATGTGGAAGTATCAAATGTTTTTTGTATATTCATTCTGAAATTATCTTTGACATTTTTATTTTTGTTACAGAAAAAAGCCAAGGGAAGTGTCCTCTTAGAACAAGTTTTTCTACACTTGGAACTAGTCGAGAAGGACTACTTTGGTCTACAGTTTACAGAGAATGGATCTCCGCCCAGCGCCACGAACACAGAGATAACGGTTCGTTTAATATTACCATACCAGTTAAAATGTACACTTACATAGAACACTCATATTCTTTGCATCATCATTAGCCTGCCAATTATCTGCTTAACATATTTAATCCGTTAGGGTATTTTGCTCATCATGACAAAAATCCCACCCAAGAAATGGGATGTTCAAAGAATTTTAGTTAACAAACACCGTACCTAATCCATCGATTCTATAGAATTAATCCATTAATCACTTGCATTTATCTACAAAATTTAAACTAAGTGTTAGTGTAGGCTCCATTAGATTTCCTTATTTATATATTCTTCTGTAGTACCTCAAAATAATCATTAACTCTTATACAGACTAATGACGTATGCGATTCACTTTTGTTATGTTAATGAAGCGATTTGATAACCGTGCGTTTGTCTCGACATAACGCCTGCTAATTGCGTGGCGATTATCAAATGTCTAATACAATCCCTCACAGATACTCCTTCGCTAATCTCAGTGACTATTGTATGACCCTGTAGTTTTCTTTTGTCATATCTACTCAAGAGATTTGCTTCTCGTCTTGTGCAATGTAATACGAAGACTATTCTGATTATTATATCGTCATGCCAGATAGGTACTTCACTGGGTAGGTGGAGAGCACTAAGCGTGACCTGACGTACTTCTACATTCAGATACAACGAATGATATAACTAATTATCATAATCAAAAATTTAAAACTCTAAGTATAAATATAATTTTATATGAATATGTAATTTTTTTGTATAAATGATTAGAATCAGAAATCCAATTTACGTCAAAGTTACGTCACCGTAAACGTCAACATTTAATTTATTAACATAATGATAAATAGTAATGATAAATGTCATTACATTAGTTATTTAATGACAAGCTAGTATTTTGTGTATTCAAAGGAAAATGGGATTTAATCAAAAGTTTATTCTAATGACGCGCATTATTATCATTAATATTACAACTTTTGAAATTTGCGCGTCTGTTTAATATTTCTGACGTATACTATACAATAACTGGTAAAACCTGTGCGTGTACTACACTCTGCCTACCACCCCGGGATGGAATTACGGGCGTGATGTGACGGTTTTTTATTTACAACAACCGTATAAGCTATGACAAGTGTAGCGGGCGAAGTCATTAAGTGCATGTCCGTCAGGCTACCCCAAGAACCGTAACAGACATCGATATGACTCACTCAATGTGTTAGACGTCCCTTGAATTTAAAGTATACCGTCGCACGATATGTTCATGACAGGTTATATCATAATTTTTTAATTGTTTCTGCATATGTTAGTCATACGCGTATTGTATTTACGTTACTGTTATTATATCATCACACCGGGACCCTTACACGATAGGTAGAGAGCACAGAGCATTTATTTTTGCAGACAGGAAGACTCGTTGACTCGCCCGACCTGACGTGCCTTTTCTACATTTGTCACTTTCACGTACGCTGGTTTCGGACACTTTTAACGTGTGTTCTTCTAACGTGGTAGTGTATTACACTTCTCTGCCTACCCTTTCGAGGATTACGGGCGTGAGATTATGTTTATTTTGTCTTGGAAATACCTTTAAATATCCTGTTTGGTTTCGACAGCGCTGGCTGGACTGCAGCAAGTCAGTCAAGAAACAAGTAGGGGCGAACGCATATTTCTTGCTCGCAGTCCGATTCTATCCGCCGGAGCCGTGCCGCTTGGCGGAGGAGTACACGCGGTATTTGCTGTGCTTGCAGCTCAGGAAGCTGCTGTTGGACGGCAGGATGACGGCGCCCAAAAATACCGCCCTGTTGCTAGCTTCTTTCACCGTGCAAGGTGAGGTAATCGTGTTATAATTTTGAAAAATGTGCTTCTACAAGGATATAATTTTTGTCATTTCTAAGTCTTAAAATCGCACCGTACGATAAACAAGTCTTTGCCAGCATATTCCATTTTCAATTTGGACTGCTTTTCTGAACATCTTGTATGTAACATTTAGAACTAGTACGACAAAAATATCAGTAAGCGATCAACACTTTTGATGGAAAATGCTCCTCATTCTAGGGATAATCTAAAGAATAATCTAAAGAAAGATAGAGGAATCTAAAGAAACAAAGACAATGACGTCGGGTAGAGCGCCAAAGAAAGAAATGTTTCTAAATTATGATAAATATTTAAAAAATACTTATAATTATTTACTTTTTTTTTTGCAACTCTATTTATACGTCATTGTCCAATGATACCAGTACAACTTTGACGAGCTCAAGAGACTTGTCTAAAGAACGCTCAAAGAACGAACGTAAGTTTTTGTTTTTTTTTCTATCCGCAGCCGAACTAGGCGACTACAACATATCAGAACATCCACCCAACTACCTATCAGACTTGTGCCTATTGCCGAAACAGACAGCGGAAGATGAAAGGAGGATCAGGGAATTGCATAAACTGCATAAGGGCCAAGCGCCGGCAGACGCTGAAGCGAACTTCCTGGAACACGCCAAACGATTGGACTGCTACGGCGTCGAATCGCATCCAGCTAAGGTATACCCTACAAAACATTATCTAACATAAAGCTGCTGTTTATAAAAGGGATAGGCAGGGGAGTGTGGTATTCCAATTACACTACAAGTGTGTACTTGGATTAAATATATGCGAGTTTAACTCATGTATGTTTTTTCGGGTTAGCCCGCTTGGACCTATCCGGAGCTCAAGTAGTGGTGATATAACCTGCCTTATATAACAATACCAATGTAGTTATTTTAATTTGTTTAATGAGAAGTAATAATTTTAATGTATGTTATTATTGTGACACTAACAGGACAATTACCTGTTTGCGATGACATTGTTGTGCTCCCAATGTCATACTTTTGTCTTATGTAGTTGTTATATCTGTATTATGTATTGTATGTTCCGTTTGCTATAATATTCAACTGTTAAATATATAACATAATGTCATGACTGCCTCGCTGGTCGAGTGGTTGTAAGCGCGACTGCCGAACGGGAGGTCCTGGGTTCAAATCTCGGGTCGGGTACTATGGGATTTTCTAATTTAGGATTTCTAGTAGTGACTCGGAGTTTGAATGAGTACCCGGTGTATGGCAATAGGCTCACCACCTATTCCATGGGACTTAAACGTAACTGGTGAAACGTGGGAGTGTACTACA
>DWJK01001635.1:0-16449 GCA_018248815.1 Croniades pieria auraria
TCTTAAATTTTGAGGAAGCGATAGCGGAAGAGGATTTTTTTATTTTTATTTATGAGGATGCGGTAACGGTTGAGGAATCCAAAATATTCCGTAACTTCCGCATTATGAAGAAGCGGAAGAGGAATCCTCAGCAACCCTAAAATATACTATTAAAAGTATTAAAACGGGAAAGGATGTAGACGAAAATCAAGTTGTTAATATTTTAAAAGTGACTTCAATCATGAAAGGACAATTTAAGTTTTTTATTATAACCCGTGGTATGAAGGATTTCAAAATAACAATAAATATTTTTACAAAATAGCATAGATATGACACTCGCTTGTTTCCGGAGCTCAAATAGGCGGGATACGTACCCGGATATAAGTTTAAGGTAACGCTATATCCATTTGAGGTTACGTATCCGTTTGTCCCGTTAGACGGGATTACGTCCAGGTCAGTTACTGTCGGCGTCCGGTAACGAGGTATGGGGACGACGTCGCAATTATTCCCACGGTTATTCCGTTAACATTTCATTAAAACAAACCATCAAATTTTTTACATACCGTTGTTCTACTAACGTTTCATTATAACATAAATAATCCAAATACTTCTTATCCTTAACAGGACGTCAATGTATTAATATTCCTTATGAGTATACGGACCTACCGGTTAACAATTCTACTACGACAACAATATACCAACCAAACCTTATAATTTTTATACGGATGCAGATACTATTAATGTTTCATTAAAATATGAATTATTAAATTTTAAGTAAAATTCTGCTTTTTGAAAATAGAACAGCAATATATCGTTTGTTTTTATTTTCATGCGGATGTATTAACGTTACATTAAAATGAAAACCACGGAAGCATAAAGCAGAAACTTACTCGTCACATGTAGGAGAACAATAATCATTTTGATTTTCATACGAGTGTACTGTCAATGTTTCTTTAAAAAGAAATCTGTGAAAGCATAAAGCAGAATGTCGCTCGTTAGATGTGGGACAACAATATATTTTATTAATATTTGTTATTTTCATATGGATATACGATTAACGTTCCGTTAAACGCAAGAAAAACAAAATTAAACGCTACCCATCTGAAATAGAGCAACAATTTGTCAGTTTACTTTTTTATGTCAAGAAAGAAGAAAACACGAGGAAAGCAGTCGCAAACGGCCGTTGTTGCCCATGTACATCTATGGTAACCCTGAGTTACAGTCAATAACAGTGTTTCTCATATAGTCCAAGGCGCATCGAACTGTAGCAATACATCAGCACTGTTGACAACAAATATTAATTGATAAAAATACTATTTTTATTAATTGTATTAATTAACAGTAATTCAATACTGAATTATTATAAAGCCAATTGAGGTAGGTGCACCATTTACCTCGAAGCTATCCGTATAAAACATTGCTGCGCGCTAATGGATTTAAATGCATAAGTTCCACGTGCGTTAAATCCAAGCTTGGAGCGTCTCCCGAGGCTATTGTACAGGAACTACGATACCTACACGTGGAATGACGGAGCAAGATTTTGAATAAATCTAAAGCATACCTTTTATACATTGAAGGGTTTTTAAGTATATTTCCGGTGTTTTCAATATGGGTGTTGTGCGCGTTCATTTAATTATTATTATATCATAATATTTATATAAGAAAATTAAGCGACTTCCATAAGTAGAAATTTTATAGTTTTTATAAATAGAACAATCGCTGTTGTTTTAACGTTTAACCTATATTTTTTATATACTTGACGTAGTTTCATAAAGCTTTTAAAAATGTTATATAGGTACTGATGAAGAACGTAACGAAGAGAAGTGTAGTATTTCACCAAGTTCCACCGGTTACTTTTGCTTCCCATCATGGAATAGATGGCGGGCCTATTTCAATGCACGGGACACGAATCCTGCCTTCAAGGGCCTAGTAGAAAATTTAACTACAAAGGTAGTTCTAAATCAGAAAAATCTATTAATACCCGATCTGGGATTCGAACCCAGGATCTTCGATCAGCAATCGTGCTTCTAACCAGCCAATCAGCCTCGACTAACGAGGCAATTAAAATCAAGTAATAAATATTTTACTGTATCATCCTTTTCGCTCTACACTTTCATTATATCCGGGTCAGATACACACGTCACGGGTATAATGGATTATAGTTTCCGCAAATTTTATCCATTCCACAATTCGGTATCAGTGCAAACAGCGGCATTCAATTAAGTTCCATTTTGCGGCTAGCATACCATTGACAGACTGAAACGGAATTTTCAATAATATATCGCGTATCAGGTTTTACATGACTAAGCTGCTTACTGTTGTTGGATTTTGATATTCGCGATTGCAATCCTGTTATTTTATCTTTAAATATTTATGTAAAGTTTTCTGTGAGATGAATGTATATATGTACGTATTCAGTAAAGTACTTTCATCATCAACTGTTCTATCGTACCTTTATTAGAAACGGGTCTCTTGGCAGAATAAGAAAGGTAATGCCATAGTCTGCCGCGCTGGACATGTGCGTGTTGGCAAATTTCACGTGCCTTTGAGAACATGATGAATAATTAAGGCATGCGGATTTCTCCACAATTTTTCTTCACCGTCATAATCGCAACTCGTAATACTTAACTTTAAAACGTTCCTTATATCAATATTTAGTCTCACAGTATTCACAATTCACCCATTATTTAATTTGCCCGCCACAATAGGATAAGATGATAAGCACGAGAAGAAATTATTAAAGCTTTCTAACTAAATGTGCAATGGTAAATGATTTCTACATATTATTATGTTAATAACGATTACATTTAAGCGGGAAGTTGATATAACTGTATTGATCTTTGGACTGCTAATCCATACCCTAACATGTTCGTAGTACATAAGCATTAGTATGTATTAGTGCCAATAAAAACTTGCTACCTTCAAAACTGGCAATCAACAATTTCATTTGATGTTTTTGACAAAAAAAATTCGATACAGTATCCCTTCCTGACTTACGACTTACTTAGAAATAACTAGTCTTCCTTGGCCTTAAAAGGCAGGATCAGTCATCATGTCTCGAGATTTCGAACGTAATATCTGAAACTAAAAACAAGCAGTGAACAGTGAATCGAAACATACTTACTTGCAGGATTATTTGGACTCCCGAATCTATTCGTGGAATCTTAAACCAGGCGTACAATTGTAAAATATATTTGGGTCAACCATCTTCCTCTGTTAAAAAAATAAAATTTCGCTGTTTTACAGTTTTTAAATAAAAAAAAATTTTTTTTATCTATACATGTCGTATGGTACCATAAAATATAATCTTTACGATATCGTCCGTTGAATTCAAGATGAGCTTCTCAAAGAACGCACTCCCTCTGCTCCAGTCGCGAGTCACCGCCGAGTACTTGGGTCAGCCTGTTACAAAATTCATGTACGTATTCATGAACAGACAGAAATGGAGGAGAGGGGGGGGGGGGGGGGGCACTTGGTAAATAAAGCAGAAACTAAACTAAAAGTTCAAAACAATTAGCGAAGCCACGAAACAGCGAGCGGTCTTTGTACCGTTGTGTTTATCGACAAGAAGTATAATAACGGTTCCACGCAAATTTAATGTTTTCAAACAATGGTAATAATGCATATTAGATACTCTTAGTTCTGCGGCATCCACGTTTTTAGCATACGTCACTGGCCAACATTCATTCAAGGTGCATGCTTTAGAAGTTAAGCCAAGCAATTGATTTTGTCCATCCTTTTCTGGTGGATTTTTTAATTGTCATAAGGAAACGGTTTGGTTCCACCTTTCTTATCCAGGCGGCCAAGGGATACTCTGCCGGCGTCTGAGTTTCCGGACGCATACGACCTAGGACTCTTCAAAACGAGGTTAAACAGACTCTTAATAAGCATGCGTGCTCCATTTTAGGACGCATCTGCCCTTTCCATCAGGCGGGATTGCGGCCAAACGGTAGCCTATCATATGATAAAAAAATCCGTAAGAGCAGTTACATTTTTTTTATTGGGAGACTTCTACTAGCCGTGTGTGGGCAAAATTCTTGCCTTGTGGATAGCTCCAGGTCTTTGCCAATGTTGTTAAAAATATCTTTGTTATATATCAGTTTAAATAACTATTGTGAGCTGCAGTGCTAGCTAAGTGCTGGTTAGCAGAATTCACATGAGCCCTGAGAAGAACTTTAACCTTTGCAGACTTCTTCATGATGTTACCCTCCATCTACATTCCTTCTTTAACAACTTAAGTGACATATATTTTCCCACAATCACAGTCACAATTATCCTTCTCGTATTCTAACCATTATTGTGTATACGTTTTCGCTAAATCTTTACATAAGTACATATGTATGTTCATACGTCCCACAAGCGTGAGTATCGACTCTTGTAAGTGCCTTGTGTCAGTTGTATTGGTATTCTGGAGCGATAATTCCTCTTCGTCATCGATCATTGTCAACCTTAAATGCAAATCGTTTTATGCCTTGGTGATAACATCAACATAGTTTCATAAATGCTAAATAAAACAGGGATTTCAAAATATTGATTGTTTATATTACCGTTAAATGTTCTATTGTCATATTGATGCGTAAAATACCACTATCTATCACCCGTGATACCTATTTTAGTATTTAAAAAATCTGTAATATATTCATGAAATAACGTCAAGACGTCGTACTATGAGCCCAATTAAAAACAACTTCGAAACAAAGCATTGCTGAATAATAAATTAAGTAAAAAAAACGTGAACAAATCGAAAAATGTAGTGGAACAAGAGACTGCCTGCGGCTTCTTCCTTTATTTAACCGAAAGTAGAATATTACTTAAAAGATCTTCCGTTAAACCTTTTATTCTCTATTTACCGGTCAAGCTTTTATAGTATTTTATTAAAGGACATATTTTATAAGAGTTGCCTTCTTTAGTACATTTATTTTACAACCTTTAATTATTTTTCTCTTACAATTATTTTTTAATATTTTATGTTACTAAAATTATTCCTAACAAATCAGTTATACTATTTTTTTAGTATTTAATGTCAATAAGACTAGATCACCCTCAGACCAAAACGCAAATTGTTATCGTAACAATTGCTACACGGCAGAAATAGATGTATCTATCGCTGTACATACAGCATTACCTGTAACCACTGTTTACACAGTGATAGCCTAGTGGTTAAGAATTCAGCCTCTCACTCCGGGGGTGCTGCGTTCAAATCCATCGCGCGCACCTCTTTACAAAAGTGCGTTTTAAGTTTAAACATCATTTGCTAACGGTGAAGTAAAACATCGTGAGGAAACCAGCATAATTAGAATTTAAAAAAAAAATCTAGGGTGTGTGAAATCTGCCAACTCGCACTTGGCTAGCGTGGCGGACTACGGCCTTAACCCTCTCAATATGAGAGGAGACCCATATTCCAACAGCGGAATGTTAAATGAATCGATTTTTTTTATTTTTATTACTGTTTACTGGTTGATTTGCGAACGACATGTTATTAAAACAACCCTAGAAGTGCAATCATTTTCAACATTTCAATCGCAAAGCGAATTAAAATGTTGAATTTAAAAAAGTGAACAATCTAGAATTCCAGATTTATAAAAATCGAATTAATTATAATATTCTTTTGACTATAACGATATATTGTACATTATTTTAATAACCGTAAAATCAGTCAATTTTCTGTATTTTAACGTAGAACCTGTTAAATATGTATCGTAAAGAAGCTTTGTCAACACGACCAGATTTATTTAACTTGGTCTAAAATAGTACATTCAGGAATTTATGCGCCAAATTCGAGGGCCTAAAATATCCAGTCAAAGGGCCTAAAATATCCACTCCCATGTATGTATTATGAAGCAGTCTAATAGCAAATTTAAATGTTCAAGGGCGAGTCAATTTAGGGCGCTTTGTCTATTGGCAGTACTTTGCGCGATATTGCTGTCGAGTGGAGTTCGATTACGGAAAATTTCATTAGTCACACGCGCGTGGCGCAATTATACGCCGTTTATATTTAGAATGTCTCGGGTCCTTAAATACATTATTGTAGAAAGGATGCAGATATTGTATAAAGTATATGATTAAAGGAATTGAAACATACGAACCGTATAATCAATGTACAAAGAGAATACAGAAGAGAGTATAAAATTCTCAACGAGTGAACGAACGTAGTTCTGCTATGTGAACAAAACAAATGAAATAATTTAAACCTTTTTTATGAATTTAATGGAATGCATATTATAACAACAACGAATTGAAATGCCCTATTTCAATTACTACATTTTTTCGTAGCTTTCGTAGATCTTCGTAGCCCCGAGGCGGTTGCAGATTGCAAGCCATCAGGCCAGTTAAGCAGTGACGGCCGCTGTCAGCATGTAAATGGATATCGCTAGGCTAATTTTCGGAAGCGCTGAAGGCAAATTCCACTAATCAGATTTATCAACGGACTAGTATTATATAAGTGCCACTATGAAAAATCTAAAAAAGAATTTCATGTATGATCAATGTAATTTTGTTATTATTATTATATCATCAGAAAACACTAAGTGCTAAATATTGCTATTTTCACAGACCTGGTATGCTTCTTCTACACGTACCACCATACAAGCATGCCAGTTTTGCAGAGTTCTGACTTCTCTATCAGCCAGTATCAAACCTATTTTGTAACAACATCTGCGTTCATTAACAATGCCAATGTAATTTCTATAACACTAATATTTTTTCCTTGTTGTGTCAAATCTGACCTCAATGTCACGCGAATACTATTTTCACGCTCGAAGTAAAGGATTGAAATTTGACACATGAAAATAATATCTCTTTTCATTACCATGTATGTATCTAGTTACGAGAACCCACGGGCGACATTTCGCAATGAATTTCCCTTGCGTATTATGTTCGTAAACCAAAACATGTCCTATTTCAGTTAATCTAAGTCGTTAAGAATACAAGGGACTGTGTAAAAAGTTGCCAAAACAAAGATAAGAACCAACTCGTAAAATATGAAGATGATTATATGAAAAACAAATATAATTCACAACAGTTAGATATGTACAGTGCTGCCCTCTATGTAGTTAAATAGATTGATTGCCGCTTTTGTTAGGTACTATTGAAAATATAAAGTTGGGTTCGGTTTTATGTGATAAAATAGACCTCGTTACTATTTGTTGGTATTGACAGACGACGTTTCTTATTCAAAATTTACCATCATGTTCAAATCTGTCATCCGGTCAGTTCAATTAGCCTTTCCTTACTGCATCGGGCGTTACACATAATTTTATATGATACGAAGAAGTAATTCCTCATATTTATTAATATGGTTATTAGCATTCTGTCATCCGGTAATTTTTTCATCGAATATTTAATAACTGGTTAATATTATAATTAAAACAATATTCTGATATACATATATAACTATTACGTCAAATGAACGTCACATTTTTTTGCTACTCAAGCCTTATTTAATATTTCAGTTACCCGCGCTCAGATTTTTTTGACCAACCTCTGACCCGTCTCGTGTTTTGGCTACGACCCCTGGGTTTACAGGCGGTGATTACATTTTTCCTCAACCCACACATTATTTCTGAATATTATATGCGGCCTATGGTCACTTTAATTGGGGTGTAATGTTACAGTTTCCTGAAAACTGTTTACATAAAAACCTTTCACGATGTTTATAAATAATAAGCATAATAATGCTAAACGACTATATCAACACATATATTTAAAAGATTGTAGTGTTTTAACTTTAATACACTACTCCTATTCCCTGAGTTCCTATTGAATAAACAAGTGCAGTAATTCGAACTTCTTTCTCTCCTTCTGTGGACGCTGAACGTAAACTCTGTTTGAAATCACTTTGTGAATTTATAATTGTGTGGAAATAGATATTCTGTAGAAATGTTTAAATGTACCCATTGTGTTCAGATTTAAAAGTCTCAATAGTAACAGATAATTACTTGATTCCTAGTGTGACAATAAGCAGTGATAGCCTGGTGGTTTTATGATTAAATAACACTTGGTATAACGGTGAAGGAAATTATCATTAGTACACCTACACACCTCAGAGTTCTCTATTTGTTCTCAAAGGCGTGTGAATTTTACTAATCCTTACTTTGCCCACATGACAGATTAACTCTTGTCATTCTGAAAAGGAGATCCATGTCCAACAGTGAAACGATAAAAGATTTAATGACGACGGATTTTTTGATTACAGCCTTTCTTATTGTGAATGTGTGACGAGAGTGAAGAACGTGTAAAAAGCACAACATATTTGTAAGGACAAAGATATTTGGCACTTGGTGTACTCTTCCTACCCCGTAAGAGATCTGTAATCTTAAGATTTTAAACAAAAATTTTGTTACTTCCGATGTTTTAAATAAATCTGCTTATTTGTGATAGTCAATATCATCGTGAAACATATAAAAAAGTTGCTTGCATCGCAATTATTATAAACGATTAATAATATACGATATATTTAAAGTACTTCATTTTAGAATCATTGAAATAGATCTAATAATGATCATTCAATTGTTAAAATGTGAGCAAAGGTCATTTTCATTGGGTTTAAAAAAAAGTTACGTAATAATATTCAAAAGTGCATGTGGTGGCTATCACACATATGTACCTGTAGCTATATTAGAGCGCCTACCTTTTGTTAACAACGCACCCAGCGAAACAAGGCACCGCAATTAGCCTTGCTTTGAGCAGCTGAACTACATAATGCACTACGGTCTTAAAACCAGCACATTTTACACGTTTGCCATTTCATACACTTACTCGAGGTGCTGTTTAAGAAAAACTGGAAGTATAGCGCATTGTTCTATAGCGTTCATTCATATTAAGATATAACCCACGTCATTCTGTCGACAAAATATCACACTACCGTACTAGGGTGTGGCTCGAGAATGTTCTCGAACAAAATGTCATTTTCAGCTATCACACGTTACGCTGACCGGGTTAGGGCCGCTGTGACGTCCGTTGACGAGCACCTACTTGTGATCTCCCAGATTTCCTAATGGTGATTGTTAACTTCACGTCAACGTGGACTTCGACAACTCCGCATGGAATAACTCTTGTAGGTATATATAGACTTCGCATACCACACCAGCCACCGTCGTTTAATGTAGGTAGCGGCACAATTGTTATTGAACAGATGGCAACACTGTCGCCTAATTGCATCGCACTGTCGCCTTCTATGCATACAACAAACGCTACAAATACAATATGTGCGTGTACGATTATCACTTTCCCTTAGATTTTTAAGTTTTGCAAACCATAAAGCAGTGCCTGGCGCTACGCATGTACCTTCCTATAAATAAATAATTAATTTTACAGAGGAAACCTTAGAACTGAAATAAAATAATATTTATTGATGTCATTAGGTATTTTTTTACATCCGCTCGGTACTTTTCTCGTAAAAAAATGCTCTATTAGTAGAGCATTTTTTTACGACTAAAGTACCGATTGATTAGTCAATATTTTCTCTTTTTTACTACTAGTACATTTATTTATTTTGTTGTGGACAAAATAAGATATAATTTTTTTAAAATTTGTATTGAAATGCTTTTATATAAATAAAAACGACTATTCACTGACCAGTGTATGCAAACATTTTTCGTTGGAATAATCACCGTTGCCAGTTGCGAATACAACATGTAATACACCGAGGTTTCTGCCGAACTGTAAGTCATGATATATCAATAATATTATATTATGTGTTCAATTTATTTAGTAGTAAATAAGCAATAAAATTGACATTAATTAAATTCCCACTACAAGTAAAATTTACACTAACGAACCTTCTTCATCAATTAATTATTTAAGACATTTCTCTGAAAACTTACAACTTGAAGCGTCTGTGAAACTGTGTAAACCGCGAATGTAACATTTAAATATTCGAACACACAAGGGTACGTCGGAGACTTGGCGGCGGCGACTCGTGACCTTTTAGTTAGCGTCTGTACGTATTTGATAAGGCAAGGGAGGTAGGCAATCTATTCGTTTCTCATAATTCGATCACCGAACAACCGCCAGCAGTCCCTCGAGTGGGTCCATGTAATATTCAGTACGTCATACATGTCAATTCTACAATACTCGTATGTATAATTCGATAGAGAAACTTTCACCTATAACCCTGGAATTTCTGTGTATAGAGATGTTAGTTTATTATCATCGTCATATCAAGCCAAAAAATCCAATAATAACCGATCGGAGTACTGAACCTGTGACCTCTCTCGCTCAACGGTAGCACTTGTAGCCACTCGATCATCGAGGCAGTACAATAAAGAATTTTAATATATAACCTACATACTCTATATCTGTTTGCCGTATGTACTGAATTCTTCCATTTTCCCGAACCTAAAAATAAAAAGTCTCTATCATCTGTCCTCAAATATTTTCATAATACTCTTTCGAAATGTCGTATTTTAATGCTACAGAACCTGTCAACAAACACATACATGTTTAGCTTAGTCATTCAATTTATTTCTGTGTTGATAACAACAACTAAACCAAGGTCGAAGAGAATTAAAAAATGAAAATATCAATATAAGTTAGTATATATAGACAGCGTTAGTTGTTCAATTGACACACAATTCCGGTGAGTAAATATTCTTGTATGTGAAGTTGATCACGAACACGTTGTTAATCCTGAAACTCAGATAGACTAAAATATATACGTTACCAAGAACCACGTGTGTCTAACCGATACAATATTATCAGAACAACAATTAGAAGAAACGTGTGTGCGGTAGTACCGCCCCGGGCGAATCGTACACGCGTCCTATAACGTACAATACCTGTAGAATTACTTAAAGTTATTTGAAGTTAGCTACAATAAGCAATAAATGTATAATCAGATATTTAATTAGTTTAAATTATTCGAAGTTAACACCAACTTCACCCATAAATGTACATATGTATAAGCCAATGTCTAAGCCAATACACTTGCCGTTTATGAAAAGCTTCGAAACGGTAACTGCACAATGCAGTTGTGATATGAAGAAATGTAATGGAATAGAGTTAGGTATGTTCGGCACAATTCGTGCCATCGGAAAATCTGTCAGCGCCAAACGCATAACGGCGCCATTTATGCTGTCATTGACAATCCAATAAAATCAACTCGTTGACATTCAACATATTTTCGAAGATTTTTCCGATATTTTGCAATCTATTTCCTTTTTGTTTTTTATAGGGTTCTATTAAGATCTTTATGATTCGTAATTAATATCCGATTAGACGCAGAACCGCGTGCAGTATCCGAATTCAGCCGGACGAAGCCGAACCGAGCTAAATCAAGGCGCACACTGACTTCATTAATATTAAAAGGGGGACAAAAAGCACTCGGATGGATTTGCGAAAACCGACCAATACCTTGTATTTCTGTTCGTTTTCTGCCACTCAGACATACCCAATATAACATACTATGTTTCTTTAGAGTGCCCTGTAAACTATGTGAGTGTTTATAGCTATTTTTAATATCTAACTTCAACATGATGAAGGAGAGCTTCGTCATGTCGACCAAGACTATAATGATAGGGGCTAACTATTATCTGAGAGAAAACCCATGACTAACAGTGGAACGATAGAAACTTCGATAATTATGTGTATAATTGATATTTAACATAAAATTACGCTTGTACATCCCCTATGGGGTAGGCAGAGGAGTGGTGCAAATTTCAACGATTCATTTGTTCATACGTTCTACCACGGAATAGAAGATGAGCCTATTGCCGTACACCAGGCATAAATCCAGATTACGTACTATTTTACTACCCGAACCGTGAATCGAAGCCAGAATCTCTAGACAGTCGTCGCGCTTGCAATCAACCGATCAAAAGGCAACGATAGAAATTTAATCACAAAGCGAATTATTCAAAAGCGATTTTGTACCATCCATTCAATTAAATCTAACGCGTAAGTGGCGCGTTCTGTACGGCGATTACGACCTTTTCGTCCTACTACTCGCGACTCTTATTGCTTTTTCGTTTCACCGAGTTTCATTTCACTAAAGTTACACTTCAATAATATCTTTGTATTGTTTATTAAAGGAAATGCTGATCCCCAAGGAACACTGCCGCGTGCAGCCACTGAGCGAGACCCGCACAGCCACGTCGCTGCCGCACGCCAGGCTCGCGCGCACCCCCTCCATCTCATCGCAGAGCAGCCTCGACAGCGGCACCTCTAGAGCCACGGTAGTTTAATTTCTTGTTTAATTTCACCTTCCTGCGCATTTCGCTGTGGACTGTGCAGAAAGATAGAAGTAAGAAGGTAGAAGGAAGAAGTTTTTTCTTCTGCAGTATTTTGAAGTTGTTAAGCCGGTACACATATTATAATCATATGTACAAACACTCAGGAAACATTTAATAGAAAAAAAATTGTTAAACACATGCTAATTTCGTCATAACTGCTAGTTAATCATTTGTGCTGTTTTTTGTCTTCCCGTGTAGCTCAATAATGATATAGCAATAGGTTTATAAGTTTTTAAAGACATGCTAACTTCGTTATTCTGTTATTTAAACATTTTAATATTGTGAAAATGTAGTAAAAGGTAAGTATGAAACTCGATGTCTTCTTCGTTTCCTTAAAGGTGGTCCTAATGATATTTTAGCAAACGAAAATGGAAACAGCTTCTGTAAGTACAGTATAAAAAGCATTTTTATTAGAACTTTATATTACTTTGTTTAACAACCTCTGTATTACTCTACGATCTTATTTCACTTTACTCTTGAATTAATTCTTTTACTATCTTCTTGACTATAATTCTCCCCTTTTCTTAGTATGAAAACAAAATATTATACCAATATTGACTATTATGAATGACAATCCTGTGGGATCTTCGCAACAATGTGATTCCTCCGAGAACTCTAGGTAATGATGTCAAGTTTCCATTAACGTCCTTATTCGTTCTTTGCGGTATTGCTTACCAATTTCATAACAGAAAATATTATTTGACCCTACTTTATTACTATTATTATTAACAACTACCAGCAACTAAAGTAATTCACACTGACGAAACTTTTTCTATCCTATAATCTGTGGGTGTAGTTGCAGAAGTCAAGAACAGTACTAGTCACTTGTAACTCTTTTCCGCTCGTTTCCTTGTGTCTTCACAAATAAAAACAGCATGTATATGACAACAGAATGATTGATGAGTTAAAAACAACAAATAATATTAATCGAAAAAAGCAAATATCTAGAAGAGTTTTAATTAACAATTACTTTACTACAAATGATGTATGAGTAGAAATGTTATCATAATCATAATCATCATTATCATCATCATCATTATCATGATAGAAATATAGTACCTACCGGGTTTCATGAATTCCGGTTTTCCTAACTTTTTATGTGAAAACATTAGCAGACGTATCGTTAATAATCACAAATGGTCACTACCTTCCATGACACCTGCAACTAAACTCAAATAGGAGTATAGGATTAATCGATAATAATAGGAATGTAAGAAGTGGACTATCAGCAACCAAAAATCCAATACAAAACGTATTAGTGTCTGTCCTACACAAAGTAAGTCGCAGGCGTGTTGCCACGATTAGGAATGAGATGGTCATGTCTAGTGCACCCGACGCCCGCACCCTTCATACTGAAACACAATTTGTTTTAATAACAATAGCTTCACGGTAAAATAGGTGCGGTACTCACTTCGCACGAATAGATTATAATGTGCAAGTTGATTGCCCACTTCGTGCTTATGCACAAAAGAGTTGTGTAGCAAATCCAATGACTTAAAACGACCCGGAAATTATATTATATGCGCTTTGAAACTGTAAAACAAAGGAGTTTATTTCAACTATGTCATAAAAGGCAGGTGAGGTAAACTCAAGGCTTTGTCGGGGATACTAAACCACGCTTTTCAGATGTGATTATGTCAGGAATGTTTAATGAGCGAAATAAATCATAGTGTACACCGCTGTGCTAATGACCTCAGTATACTCGTAGTTAATATACTCCAACCTTCACAAAGCGTTCATGAATTCCTATTTCAATATGCAAGCCGCAAGATACTGAGAGAATTAATGATGAGACCCAAACAGGATCGTGCCCGTCCCGCCCTCGTTTCGTATGCAGTTTGCAAATGTACAGATTACCGTGAAACGTAGGGAATTTCCATTCATATTCGCAACGACATCCGAAGAAATTTTCCACACGATTAAACCTTTGTGTTTTTACCTTTAACTGATCTGTAATCTCACGGAAACCCTCCCCGCCCCTTCGACACGTTTGTTAAGTTTCGTTCGTGAGTGTTATTCGCATTAGCGATCGTAATATGAGATATGTATACAAACAGCGATACAATGAAATACCTTGTGTAGAAAAGGATAAGGCAACGACGCACGCGATACGAGGCTAAAGTTCAAAACAACCGTGAACGGTAATGTGCGGAACGTGACGTCAACTCCAAATATCTGTCTAAAGCTTAAGCGCGGAATCAACATAATGTTTAATTTAACATCCTACAGAGCACAACGATGCCTTCTGAATATGTGTTCAGATTGTAACATCAATAGCTCTATACTTACATGCGAATAACAAAAAATTGTCACTAAAATTATATCAAAGGTTGAATACACACTGTATTCTTCTTCTACTTCTTTCTCCTGATTTATTCCCTCCGGGATAATTATCTTCGTTCCTTCGTAAAAAGATCTTTATGATGTTTCTCTATACGTCTATCTTATGTTATGCAATATGCAGAGCTTTAGGGAATAGTGATTACTTCCCTTACTTGGTCAGTCTATCGCACTGTGTAGACGCTCGTAAAAGGAAAATTGACGTCAGTAGACACGTACATATAAGTACAAGGAGAAGTTTAACTATTACGTTCGCTTAACAAATACCACAGTAAAAAATGGCCAAATGAAATATAAACACAAGTTCCTACGAATTAGCCTAACCAATATACGAATACAAAACACGAAATGTGACTATATAGCTATATTTTATTTTAAAACATAATAAAATAGTTACAAAATCGACGGTATTATACAAGAAAATTTGTATAGTTTTCCTAATAACCAACTCTTACAGAGCCATCGCGGTTCATCGCCAGCGATCCGAACGTTTGCGCCCGACGGTCGTACACTTGAAGCGGGCGTGACTTGCTTACCCCGATCGCCGTCGCCTCTGCGCGCCGCTTCTTTGGACGTTCGGGCAGCGCCACACGCGCATGGATCCCTCGCTTCCCTGGCTGACTCTCCTGCACCTTCGAGCCCGCGACACGTTCCCCCTAGATGTTTGTCGCCGTTACTCATGCCTCCGAGGTAATTTTTTTCTTAATATTATGGCTTAACAACCGTCTTAAGTCTATAGTCCTAGCATGTTCGTCGCTATTAATCTATGCTTTCCACAACCACTACGAGAGGTGCAAGTGTGCATCATTTGAAGCCCATAATGGTGGGTGTATTTATACAAACTATGATTAAAACAAAGTTTAAGTATATTAAAATATTCGCACCTTTACTTACCAATTGCCCTTATAGTACAATTATTAAACTTGGGCTTCCTTGCAGAATAAGAGGCTTAGGGCCAAAGTGTACAACGCTAGCCAATTGCGAGTTTGCAAATTTCACACGCCTTACAGAACTTTAAAGGAAATCTCAGCTGCGACAGTTCTCATAGGCAGATTTAGTCGTTGTTGTAGATATTTTTATCATAAAAACGAATGATGTGGAAAAACTAGTGACGCATGTTAAAGATTAAGACGCCAGAATTGCATTTGTTAACTTAAGTAATTGACATAATAACCTTAGTTTAGATTATTGTACTCGTATGTAGTCATTGCCTTTTACATCCTACCATTTATCGATTTGTCATATGCCGATATAAGTATAATTCTAAACAATTTTTATGCATTGTGTTTTAGCCTAAATGTCAAAGTCGGGCACTATAAAACTGAGGAAATGGTTCTTTTATACTTGGAAAGCCTTGTCGTATCCTTAATATACAGTAAGCGGATTTGCGTGTGAATCAATCTGTGGAGTAGGCTCGCCGGCGTAAATTGGAACAAACTCAATTTTCGCCCGCCATCCCCGCTCGCTTCCTCTGGCGCTCCAATTGTCGACAAAATACACTTCATAGATAGACACGAGTATACCCACGGATGTACAGATTATATTCGCGAATTATAGTGTATCATTTACAAGATACAGAAAACTATCATTCAGATAATATAGGTTAAGCGGAGTTAGTATCTTTGTTATGAATTTATAATAAAGCGTTAATTAAATGTCATAGAAATTAATACATGAGTTTTTTGTTAGTCCATAAAAAATTGGGGATGTTGGGATGGGGATTGTACTACACTCCTCTGCCTACCCCTTCGAGGATTACAGGCGTGATGTTACGTTTTTTGAAATGTCGGCTATGAGAAGACAAAGATTGAATTTTGCACTATTTAATACTTTGCTACTCTAAAGAGTCGCAATTAAGTAAAATTTACATAATATGTTTAATTTAAAAGCGCACGGAATG
>DWJK01001636.1:0-16417 GCA_018248815.1 Croniades pieria auraria
AAAAAAACGGCGGGCGGGGAGGGCGGGGCGGGGGCGGGCTGACAGCGTAGTGAGGTTGTGTTGGTGTGGTTGCAGTTGGGTTGCGCGTTACACTGCATGCTCCGACCAAATCTTCACTTCACAGCGGCACCGGCGCCAACCACAAAACCGCCACAAACGCCACCCAGGAATAGGTACTAAACTATGTTTATTTCTCATTTATGTGTTTTTGTGTTGCGCGACGCGCGCTGCGGCCGTTTACCAGAATAGAGATGCCTTTATAATGTGACATGTTTCGCTGACGCAATAATTTTAGTTCGCATTCTGGTATTTTTTCTTTGATTCGATCGGCAACATTTTAATGCATACTTTTGTGTTATGGTTTGCACCTCTAAAGCTTTCCGTTTGACCTAAATTTATTAGTTCGTATTTAGTCTGTGTAATTTTATTAACTGTTTAACCTGCCTTATCGATGTTCGCATTTACGCGACTCGTATTGGCGACGTCGCAATTTTTCGACTCTACTTTCATTCCACTACTCAACAAGTAACTCTAGCCGAAGGTCGCCTCCCGACTCTCGGAAAATAATTTGAGTCAAATTCGCCCTCCACGACATTGTACATATGCCATCCGAACGAGCGTCGTGCATGATCGAATCGTGTGTTTTCGATTGATTTTCAGGTAACACTAAGAAATCCGGTAAGCATCAAACGAAGAGCGAACAAAGCGCGGAACCACCGAATGTCCCGAGCGGGCTAGATCTGTCGGACCTCGATCTGAGCGCGATACAGTTCTCGGAGAAGGAGATGCGCGCACTATCGGGGCTGACTCCGGCGCTGTCGCGGCGCCTGCAGCAGCAGCTGCTCGCGCACCTGCCGCCCGCCGCCGCGCGCTCGCTGCGCCGCACGCTTTCGCTCAACACCGCGCCGCAGCCATCGCGGGCCTACACGCGCAGCCACTCCGCCGGCAAGGCGCTCGACCCCGATGCGGTCGCTCAGCCCGCCGAACCCGCTATCCCCGCCGAACTTGTCGACCCTGCCGATCGCCCCGATGTAACTAAAGAAAACCTCCAAGATGACGCTAAGAAAGAGAAAGAAATCGGTGAGAAGACTGTTAGTCCGGAGAAGATCTCGATGGATCCACTGAGCTCGAAGTCCGATGCGACAGACGGGGACGACATACTCGATTTGCCGGCACCACAATTTTGCACGCTTCCGCGCATTAGACGGCGTTCGTCCGTCGCCAAGGAATCGGTTTCACCTTCATCCGTTACATCTGACGCAGGTCTTGATTTTGCACCGAAGCTCGAAACACCAGGAAAAGAGTCTCTCTCTGTCAATCACTCTCGATGTAGCAGCGTCCGCAGTACACCGGACCGCCCCCTGCTCAGTAAATATTTAACACCCGAAAGAACCCTCTCGTTAGATGAATCGTACTCATCTGACAGTGGCAGTATTCTTTCCGAACCAAGTTACATCGCGGCGTACGGCTCTCCGGCCGGCAACATCTCGGGTCTAGGTTTTAGACGACACTCTATGAGACTGGCGGGGGACCAACCGAGACGACGCGTTTCCAGATTTCTCCGTTCAGATTTCTTCGACACACCACCGGATGAAAGCGTCTATACAAAACATAAGAAGGAAAAAGAGTTAGAAACGCAGAAAATATTAAAAGAAATCAGGGAAAAGAAAAACAAATCGTTAGAGACGTCCGGTGTTAAGAGCCCGGTAGAATCAAAGGACCTCCAATTAACGTTTAAAGATGATAGTTCTTGCCTTCGTAAATGCCTCTCGCCAGTGAGTAATCTGATAGGGAAGGATCGCAGCAGATCGATTACCCCATTTTTTCCTATTTTAGATAATATTAAAGAAACAAATTTAGACAGTCATTTTTCAATATCTGACCCTAAGCCGGATTCTAAACTACACGGAAATCTTAATGACATAAATCAAAGGTCACAGTTGGATGAACATAATCTAAACAAGGAGTCAAAAATGGTTAGACCAAAAAGTTACCCAGTTAAAAATCATGAACCCTTCGAGGAAAGCAAAACTACACTGTCGGATAAAATATTAAACAAAAACAATGAAACTGATGAACGAAAATTTTCTAGAGAATCAAAATTAATAAGACCAAAGAGTTATCCTACAAGTAGTCCGTCACCAGAAAAAGTATATGTTAACCGAAATATTAAAAAAGAAACTAAACCTCCAACGAAGGAAGAATCAAGCAGTTCGGATATCAAAAATGACATTGAAGTTAGTTTTAGTATAACTTTGCCTAAAAGAAATAAATCTATTACCTCAGAGAGCGAATCATTAAGAAAACCTGAAAACATAGACCAAAAGGAAACTATTAAAAGTGACTCTACTAAGAGAATAACAGAAAATTCATCCAATCTTACATTGAAGAAGTTCCAAATATTGAATACGTGTGAAAGTGATACCGTAAAGATAAAAGACGAAAAGAGTGAGTGTGACGCGGCTGTTGGAAATGATGCAATTCAAGATAATGCTATCAAAACTAACGAGGATGATAATGTAACGAAGACGGTGAAGAGTAATGGTATAAAAAATGAGGATATGACAAAATCAGCCGATTCCAGTTGTAACGAGAAGAAAGGAACTATTAAAAAGAAAATAATTAAAAAAGTTTCATCGAAATCCAAAACCGATATAAGCAGCGCTTCCGAAGCAAATGAACCTAAAAAATCTGTTGAAAAGAAAAAGGTCACCAAAAAAGTCAAAGATAACACAACGGACGACATTGCTAAGACCACGGTCACAAAAAAGAAGTCAGTTTTACAATCTATAGGTCATAAATTAGAAAAATTTGCGTCATCAAAATCAAATTCTCCTGAAAAATCATCGCATAATAATATTGTTTCAAATGACTGTAAGAAAGAAATAACAAAAATCGCTAGAGCACAAAGAGAGCAATCCGTGCCGGTCCACACGCATCCTCCGACTGAATCGAATCTCATCAAGCGAGCTGTCACTATTACTGATGTGGCAGCGTTAGAAAATCAAAACACATCAAATAATAAAACAACAGTTTCCAAAGTACTTGGACTTTTTAAGAAATTTGACTCGAAAGAAAAAGTTTTAAAATCTACTTTAGAAAAGTCTCAGACTGATGAGCTGAACGAAGAATCAAACGAGAGAAAAGATAGTTTGCAGGAATCGTTTACAGATAATGATAAGGAAAAACCTAGAAGGCCAACATCATTGTTACTGAATGGATTAGGGCGCAAAAATAAGTACGAAAAATCAGCAATAGACAGTTCCCTTTCATTAGATTATGATGAACAGCCAGTACTTAAAAAGGATGCTGAATCAAAAAATATACGAAGCTCTTTAAAATTAGATTTCTCCCGATTGCCAAGAGTAAAAAAAATAGTTCCTACAAATCCTGTGATAGAACCACAAATCATGAATATTTCTGCTGTCGATAAGGAGACTGAAAATAAACATATTCCCGAAAAAAATGGTACTATCCCTGATGGCAATGCCAAAGTTGATATTATTGATACGCACAGCCGCAGCCGATCCAGAAGTAGATCTACGTATTCTAATTCAGATGTTAGATCTGAAAATAGTGCCGAAATAAAATATTTAGACAAGAATCCCTTCACTTCGACTGAAAACTCTGTACATTCGCCCTTTCGAAATCACGAATCGACAACTCCCGAAAAAGAAGACATTGTCGATAGAATACGAAGGAAAAGCTTTTATTCCAGATTCAACGAAAAGAAACAACGCCGGAAAAGCAATTTGGTGGGTCCTGGTGCCACGGAATACGATCCAGTAGCTAGAATACATTCGCAACCAACAGAAACCAAGTTCGACGTGTCTCCGACGTCTCCTGGCATTTATGATTTATCCCCTGGATACTCGGTCGCGTCTGATTTATCTCCTTCCACAGATCGTTATAGAAGTCTGTTATCCGATTTACCTATTAGCGCTAGAAACAACATGCGGTACGATGGGCTTAGTGATAAAATCGACACGTATCGATCTCTTGATCGGAACGAGTTCAGGAAGTATCCTGGAAGCAGAAGCTATTTAGACTACGATCAACCTTTGTCCTACGGCAGCAGTAGATACTCGCGGACAAAATCGCTGTTAGACAATGCTGATGAAGGGGAAGATCACAGTCTTTCTCATCTTCGAGAACCACACAAGTATAACAGAACGAATTCGTTGTATACCCCTGGAAGCTACGCTACGTATAGGCCTAAGAGAACTCTTAACTCTGCCATCATTCTAAAAGGTGAAAAGGAACCGAGTCCAGAAAATATATTGGACAAAATAAGACAACGGAAGATATCTATCAGCGTGACCAGGAAACCGGACTCCGAAAAGGACCCACAGACGAGGTGTGTATTTTTTACATGTCATTGTCACCGTAAATAATAAAGAATAACTTTCCCGAAGTTAAGATTTACACTTTGCACGCTTCACGCTTTGGAAATAAATTTTTTGTAACACTAATGCTTTTTTTAAAGTTTTTTTTTCATAGAGGTTTAAACTAAACTATTTAGATTATACATTGTAATAAAAAGTCAAAATTCATTTTAGACATTACGCTACATGTAGATATGCACATTTTAAACAAAACATTGTACAATATTAACGAATAGAATAGAAAGTATAGAAAACATTGTGGAAAAATGGAAACAAAAAAAATTAAACATTCGAAGGTCATTATTAAAAATACATCAACCCACAAGTTAGTTAGACGAGGCTGTTAACATTATGTTCTCAAATCCAACCCAATTTCAGATGCACTGTCCCACCTAAAGGCGAAGGCGACGGTGCAGAACGCTCTGAGAAAGTTGACTGAGAGGCGCTACTGAAGTTGATATAAACTACGGAAGAAAAAGTTGTGATTATCTGAAGCATTTTAAAGAAACACTCGAATATTTATTTAAAATGAGGATGTACTGTAAATTTTATGTCTACGTAATTTCTCCAGAATGTATGCCACTACATAATATTTCTAATGCTAAATGCACTAAAACCTGCAAATTGGATATCTCTCAAATTTCGGGTACCCTAGTGGAAAAACAGATATTTCTTATTCGAATTACAATGAATTAGGTCATAGTGAATAGTGTCAAACGTTTCACGTAGGTGTAGGACGGATGTTTTGAAAACATAATTCTTGTAATCTTTAAAAAACCCAAGAAATTTTAAATATTTCTGAATCTGCTGCGGTAATATCATACATAGTTTATAGTAATAATGAACACCGAGAAGTCTTGTTTGAAAATATTTACAAAAGTTTAAATTTAAATATTATATTTTGCGAAAAACTTCTTTTGTTAAAGAGTTTATTGTAAATTAAATCTTATGTGCCTTTACTCAACGTTTACGACTGGATTTGATATAGTCCATTTTATTGAACAAATAAAATGACACGATTTTTGTGTGTTTGCACAAATACGTTTTACTCAGTATGTTAATATTATTTTTAGCTCGTATTAATTTACAATTTTGTATGCTACCCTAAGTCAATTTTAGGTTTTAACTTTTATTATGATAATCGCATAGTATTCGCTGCTAAGTCAAATTGTAACAGTTATCGAATAGAATGGTGCTTAGTTGAATGTTTTCTTAGGGATAAATCGTATTTATAGAAAGTTCTAGTACCATTTACAGAACGTAGCTCAGCTATTTTGTCAATATTTTTAGTTTTTGATTTATTTAATTGCGCAATAGTCTGACGTCCCAATAAAGTATTATAACTATATTAAATGTTAAGATTGGTTAGCGCGAATGGCCATTTTATTTACAGTATAACATCATTGACTAGCCAAAGTAAAGTATTTGGTGATGAGAGCAATAATTTTGACATTTAAAATTGCTTTTTTTTATTATTTATCATCTGAATCGTATTTATGAATTTTATTTTTAGAATTTAAAACTATTTATTACTTGTGTGGTGATTATTAATATTTATCTTTTTAGTCATGGTTATAACCAAAGGAGTGAAGAGGTTAACTGTGATTTTTATGATTAATATTAAAATTAGTCACACATGTTTTGTATTGAATGTGAATAAATTATATAGTTGAAATTGATTTTTATTTCTCACTTGTACCTATGTATACCTAACAGTGTTGCTTCGATCCTTTCACAAAATTCTTCAGACTACCTGGTATCAAACTAGACAAGCTCTGTAATCGATACTTTTAACAAATTACTTTAGACTCTAAAGTAAAGCTAATCTGTAAAGTTTAGAGATTGATTTTCATTTCTTTGTTCATCAGTCCATTTTGAACAAGTTTTTGTACAGCTGTATTTTTTGTACTCTACTTCTATGTACAGTGGGTAAGTAGAAACTTAAAGCTATTTTAAGTACGAAGAGTAACAAACGATTAGGCAGCAACCATAAGTAAAGTCTGCTGTTCATAGACAATAGCACAATGACCTTGAATGGTATTTCACATTAGGACAAAGAGTCACAAAAGATTTGTCTTTGGATTTTACGGTATTGGCGTGTCGAGCATTTTCCAGTTTATTAAATGTGGGGTTGTTGCGAAGTAAATAACACAATAGAAAAGCATTAAAATAATATATTTGTACTTTTGAAATAAAAATACGTTTACAATATGAAGGAACACGGGTTAACGTTTACACGGCCAGCTGCTGTAGTTCCTCGAAGTAGGGACGGTCGACCTCCGCCAGCTGCTCCAGCAGCTCGTCCACGGCGGCGTCGGGGAAGCGCTCCACCCACGAGCGCACCAGGCCTTCCGCGCTCGCCTCGTAGCGGCTCAGTTCCACATCGTCCGCTGTTACGTAACATATGATGATATCAACTAAGCGTACTAATTACATTTTGAAGTTCGAGCCTTTATCGTAGATATTACACTATATTTAATATTCGTTGTTTAGACAAATTATGTTTCTTATTAGTATTTGTAAATCACAATTTGTTTCAAATGTTTTAACTTCTCTGGAGTATATGCTATTTAAAATGTTCAACTTTTTTCAGTAAAATGTCGAACAGATTTGCAAAACACAATAATAACATAACTATAAAAAAAAAAAATAGATACTATAGTAGGTAAATTTGTAAAAATCTAGGTGAGGTTAAGAAACATGATTTACATTGTTATGTATCACAAATTATTGATTTGTGGCGTATCTCCGCTTTCGCTACGCTTTTGTTGCTTGCGCCGGCCCCTTACATAGCGGTGCGTGTCCCCCGCACCGCGCACGGGGAAGCAATTTACAAGGCAGCCATCCCCCAACATAGTTGCGCGCGCGCACGTACGTACTTGGTTTATTTCGCTTGCTTATTGTTCGCTATTGTTTCTATCGCAATGAACTTTCTTTTTCTTTCGCTTTAAATATATCTATCATTCAGTGTTTGCTTTAACCTTCTTTATACTTCCTATTTCTACTCTTTTTACTTTCTATTAGTGCCTTCGCTAAAATTAATACATAATTAATATTAATAAAGTTAGGCTAGTAGTATTTATCATACACATTCCAGCCTACAGATTCAATAGAGAAGTAAAAATAAATATCTAGTAAAAGGATAAGATAAGTTAAAAAGATCACAAGTATAGTTTATAGATATAAATGCTTCAACTTAGTTTTTAGTTTTACCGCATTACACATGATCGTTAATATATTTTGACGCTCTTCAACCTTTAAACATTTTTTCATCAATCAAAAGTATTAGCTTATCTGACCATTTCTTTACCTGGGCGGGGTAAAGAAAATGCATCGGCTACTCGGTCAGCCAGTTTGCTATGTCAGCTATCACCATCATCATCGGCCCGCTTGCGGTTCACCGCTAGACAGAACCTCGCAGTGAGGTCCACGTATAGTAGGCGGCTCGGTACCGGCGGCGCGCGTGTTGGGCTGCACGAAGATGTTGCGCGGCTGCTTGTGCAGCAGCACGATGGAGCGCCAGCGCGGCCACGCTGCCGCCAGCGCGCTGTAGCGCGCGAACAGCCGCTCGCCCGCCGCGCTGTCCGCCGTCGCCTTTATCGTCTGCAGCTTCACCAGGAACTCGCCTGCCAATTAGTGTTGTTCGATGAGACTGAACCTGGTGTTGAGCCATACGCCGGGCACACATCCAGACACCGAGTCCCTACTAGAAATTCTAAATTAGAAAAATCCAATAATACTTAATCCTGGATTTGAACCCAGGACCTCCCCGATCGGCGGTGCCGCTTGCAACCACTCGACCAAAATTTCAATCTATAGAGTTTGTACTTTAGATAAAAAACATCATCTACAACTGGATAATTAAATCAATTCTAAACATAACATTACATGTGATGCAGTAGTCCAAAAAAAATATACAAAATTTTTTAATGAAGGCAGAAATTAGGCCCACCTATAATTCTCTTTCCATCAGTAGCAAGACGATCTCTGTGCAAATGCAGCAATAGATTCTTGCCTGGCTCTACTTCAGTAATGGTAAGAAGTCCTTCTTCTTCCAGTAATCTCATCAGCACGAACCGAGCCCTAGCATGCGCCTATAGAATAAAAAAAGGCAATTCCTATGAATATGCAACAATTGTAAATGAACATAGAAGAATTAAGTTACCTGTATAAATATACTTATGTCAGTAATTTACTAAAACACTGTACATAAGTATTGGATGTTTGAAAAGAAATCAAATCAAAACAAATAAAAAAAACAAATAGTTGTGTTATTAACCCAATACCACCTTTGTTTGAGCTATGTTCCTATGTGCAGCAATTTATTGTACCAGTACTTGTAATAAATAATCCAAACTGTATCATCATCAGTTTTTGAAGGATGTGATTAAATTTTTTGTTATCAATACATGTGAAAAATGTGAAATAATACAAATATCTGGAAAAGGGTCCGAATTGAATTGAAAAATTCCGTTACTTTCATGTACAGCTGAATACAATAAATGACACTTATATGTACCTCCATACAGGTGAAGGTATAAGAAATAATGACAAATAGGCTTTCCACATCTTAAGTGATCAGTAGTCCTTAGGAGGTTTTAACATCAGATATGTTGCCAATGTGTCTGGCAGGCGTAAAAAGAATCATTTAAAACAATATATACAGAGATTTAGACATTTCATCACAAAAAAGATTCAATCTACAGTGAGCACGTACATAACAAATGAAATTTAAACTCAAAGTAAGGTACATGAAGTGTTTATTGTAATATTACCTGTAACCAAGTATTGGTTGAGGGTTGATACATCTCTGTGGCTTTGGCAGCACCATTCCACAGCAAGCTGAGCCAGTTCACGTACGTCACGTCCTCGGCCACCTGACCCTCGTATCCAAATATCCTAGACAAGTACAAATGTTTGCAAACAATATCAAAACTATGAATAATAGATTTTACATCTCATATATTAACTAAAAATTAAATTGATGTTTTCACGAATCTAGCAGAAATTGTATAGAGTTTTCCAATAGGGACGGGTTGATTTTGACAGCTGGTGGCGGCCATATTGTTTCTTTTCCTTTCTGTCAAAATATCGACTTTTAATCAGTCACTAAAGACAAATCATCATAGCAAGTTACAGCGTCGAGCAGCACGTGCAAATGATAAAACTTTATTATCAAAATGGGTGTTCTCTAGTAGCAACATTTTTATGGGGTACATGGTCGTCCTTCCAAGTCGACTATTCAACGTTTGGTGGACAAATTCGAGTCCACCAGCTTAGTGAATAATCAAAACCCGTACGTCAACGAAACGCAAGATCTGCATAAAACATTGCCGCTGTTCCTGAGAGTGTGCAACAGAATCCGTGGCAGTCAATTTCGCGTCGCCCACAAGAACTTGACCTATCGCAGACCACAACATGGCGAATTTTGCATCATGATTTGGACCTGCACCCATACAAAATTCAACTCTCCCAGAAGCCAAAACCAAACGACCATAGGTAGCGTCATTCCTTTCATCGACCCGCCCTTAATGGAAAACCCTCTAGATGGCACGACGACACAATAAATCACACGGATTTATTTTCAGTGAATGTAACCTGTCAATTTTATGTTGAAAATGTTACAAAACAAGTCCTCGGCTCGCTACAGTGTAACGAAAACCTATTTGACATGTAATGGACTCCACACGACTGCACGGAAGAAATGAGTTTTGAATAACACGTCCGTTACTGTAGTTACCACGAACGCCATCTGGTGAGAGAGATCCGACGTTCCGGCTCCCAAACAAATTTACCAATTTTTAACTAAAAAACATTTTCTATTGGAACAAATTGTAAATAGAAGGAATCACTCACAGAAGAAAAATATATATAAAGATATATCAGGTTGTATTTCCTTAAGTATGAGGATATAGATTAACGTTGATATGAAACACGAGTATGCCGTTAATTTATGAATATACTCTCAAACAAGCAATCGTCATTAATTCTCACTTAATAATGCTGTTAATAAACATCCCATTAAGTTGATAATGTTCCATCCGCTTGAGGACATGGGTGGCAAACACAGGCGTTTGTCAATACACCCGAAGTATAAGGAAAGTACCTTAGCGTCTACAAGGCGTCAATCAAGCGTTGAGAAAGCGGACGCAAATTTACCTGTCAAAGCGTTATGACGAATCTGAAGAAAGCAGGGACCTCATCTCGTATGTCACTCGGCTCGTTTGCATGGTCTCTGCTTGAGTGGGTCCGTTTGTAGAGAAGACGGGAAAGGGTCTTCCGATTTCGATAATATAATGTCAATATCGTGGTGACGTCATTATAACAATAATTATGATATAGTCACACATGTATATAGCACGACTTAATTGTCTTAACAAGTAGGCGCTAAAACTGAATAAAATTAGTGATTCTTTCAAATAGGTATTTTTTGGGTCTTTCCTTGGCCGTAAGGGAAAGATTTACATGCTTCCGTGTCTTATGCTACGCTTTGATCTCTTTGTTTATAACAGGTAAACCTCGACAAATGTAGCATCAAGCTGTTATTACAAGTGTAGAACGTTTGCTAGTTAAATACTTTCTTTAATACCAAACTTATTTTAATCAAAATAATTACCGACATAATCACTTTTAGTAAAATTTATATTAGAGTTGAATTTAGTCGTTATAAAAATTCGAATCACGGGAAATGTGGTCGAGTTGTTAATTAAAAAACCGAACAAAAGGATCTCATAAATCCTTAATGATTAACACTTTATTAAAAAGAGCGCCGAGAGTTTTCCCTCTGGCTATTTTCTCCTTAGTTTACCGCACGTATTGCGCGGATAAAAAATTAAAAAGAATTTGCTTTGGTAAAATTTTTATGTTTATTAATTGCATGTGTTTTACTTTATCAGTAAATTGAAGTCTTAAATTTTAATTCAATCTGTAGCGTCGGAAATGCACCTATAATTACACCTCCGCCTTTCTTTCTACAGCTGCCATAAACAAATGACCCGTGTGTGCTCTTAAGACGAGGATTCCACCGACAACTGTATATACGATATATGTATACGTTAATATTGCCTCACGTTTCTTATAGGTCCATATGACTGTAATTATATGAAATGTAAATTATAATCAAGTAACCTTTCCTGGACTTGACGCTGCTTAGCGCAAGTGGAGCTATAGGTACCCCACTGTTGCATATGAGTCTGAATTGAATTGGTACTGGACGAAGTTCGTCGTATGTCTGTTGAAATTAAGATAAGTATGTATGTTTTTTGAACTCAGGACCTCTCGATCAGCTGTCGCGCTTGCCACCACTCCACCGACGGGGCACTCAATCATAATTATAACAAATACCAACTGGCATTTAATATTTAACTAGGAAAATCTAATTAAACAATTATAGTTTTGGAGTCTTTTCTCTTTCTGCTATTTCCAGGCAGTTCATCGACTTCCCGAAAGGCCGAGAGGTTAGTAATTATTCGGGCTTCGAGTAAATAAAATTGTTAATTTAGTTAACGGCCGGTTCCCTTCATTTTTCTGCTCTGTACCGAGTATTCTTGGACCTTTAAAAATTTAGTGCTCAAAACTTCAGGTTAGGTATTAATTCCACAAAGTAAACTATTATTTGGCGACTTACTGTGAATTTTGTCCAAACTATGTTCAACGCCGAAGTAATTATAGCCCTTTATCTTTGCCAGGTCCCAATTTTCGTTTCATTCACTTGTGCTATTGTAAGCTATGAGAGAATAAAACTGAGTCGCTTCACATATTTGCATGCTTCGCCCGTTAATATCTAGCTATCCTATTAACAAGTATTGTGGGAATTTTCAAGCGTTAAAGGTTTAGTTTACGTTCAAAGGAATTTAAAGGATTTATTGGCATTACATATTACCAAAGTACTTCATTGAATTTAGATCTCAAGAGAGACTCTTTAGGTATTGAAATTTTGGATAATTTTAAATTTTATTAATTTTTAAGTGCGGTCTATATTGCCAATATTTAAAGTATTGCATTGTTGATTTTAAACTGCTGTCACATATCAAATGCCAGTGGAACACATCCCTTAGTCCCCTTACTATAATTTATGTACTTTCGAATTGGGCTCTGTAATAACAGTGTTTGCTTGGACGAAAAATGAACTTACTTTCGTTTAAATTCTTAAGTAGGCAGAACAAGGTCTCGGCCCGGCTTGAAATCGAAAGTGATGCTATGAGATGGGATTATCAAGCGATATTTTCGTATGAAAGGGACGACACGACATATTGTAATGTTAAACGAAGGTTAGCCCTTTAACTGTATTTTATTGTTGCCCAATGAGCATGGATCAGTCACTATATATTTTCAATTGCGAAATTGTACACTCAGTGTCTAGCATATTTTAGTCCTCAACAGCTTTTTGTACTATTAATGATATAAGTACAATCTTCAATTTGAGCAGCCATTTTGAGCATTTTTGAGCGGCCAGTTTTATTGATTTCATTCAGTATATGTATTGTACATTATACAATACATATGTACATATGTATATGAGAAAGAGCTTCTATTGCTACAAAGCGGACGGACATTGTATAAAATATCGTTTTAAATTTATGGATTTCATTTAATTTTTTACGTTTTATTCTTATACTTAGTACTCTCATGTTATCTTGTATATTCTTAATATTTCATCATACCTAATATATTCTATAGAAATATATTGACATGAGTATTTGTAGCTGTGTCAACATCATCGTCGCTCGTTTTGTCCTCCCATGAATTAACCCAAGACTCCTCTCACAATTAGAAGCGTAAAGGTCGTAGTTAGATACGGTGGCTAAGACAGCTTGGAACAATTAGACGTGCACAGGTTTTTCACGATACTTTCCTTCAACGTCTATGAACAAGTTTAGTGATAAGAAAAACATATATTATGTAGTAGGTAACTATAGAAAATAAACCCATTCGGTTATAGATAACTACTGACTTGGATACATAGAAACTTATCCAATTATTCGAAGTGAGAATTGTTAAGTCAAGTTCTTGAACAATCCCATCAACGTCACATAAACACAAGACGATCTGTCGCTAGCGTTACCCACAACGATATAACTAACGCTTTATTGGCGATGCGCAATCAGCGGAACAAATGTTAGTACGGACGATAGCTTGTTATGAGTATAACGGGTTGCAGGGTGAGTAATTCACGTCGCCGAGTCATACTCCATCGAGTAACATTGTAACAGCGCGGCAGGACGCCGTTTAAACTTAAACGATCATTTCGAAACGCTTCCGATTTTCCAGTGTTTTCCAACGAACGAACGAAAGTATTTTCACTCGGTCTATTCGTTCGCTCACTTGATTACTCGACGGCTGTCACAGATAAGTGCACGCCAGTCGTCGTTCGGTGTGTGTGTGTGTGTGTTTTTTTGTGCTACTCTCATGTGCGAAATGACCGCGCGTGTTTATTTACCACATTCTACGAATCATGACTGGAAGTTTCTAGATGGTTTTTTTCGACGGCGTGAGACCGGTTCGCAAGTTGTAGTCGCTGGATCCGGTGCTCTGGACCCTGTGTGCTGTGCTCACAGGTTCAAGTTACATAATTCTAATCGTGAAGGAGTAGACGTGTTGGATGAAAAAGTTGACAGCCAACCAGCCAACCAGCCCTGGACCAATTCACTTAAACAATCAAGTACATGGGAACCGTACAAAGAGAAAAAGTCTAGAAGTTTCCGAAACTGGTGTGCATGGACGAAGACAGTTATGAATGCGGGAGAAACACGACAGGTCTGCAAGGATAAAGATATTCGGCACTCTGTGCTCTCTGTCTACCCCATAAGGGACCTGGCATAAATACGTAACTATGTACATATATATGTACTGGTACAAAAATCTTATAGTAGATTAAAACGTTACTTGAATTGTGCTATAAGCCCAGCGACTCAGGAGACCGCTCGATCCTATAATTTTAATTTTCCTCAACTTGCCGTCCACCGTCGACAAGAGGATTGTTCAGCGCGGATTAAGAGCTTATCTAGCTGCCCGATGAACTAAGCCGTCCGTCTAATCGCCTACAGTTTTATCTCGTTGGAACAACCACCGCAGACCTGTGTTCTTCATCTAACATAATTCATATGATTACCTTCCGCGTAATGCAGTATAAAATGCAATTAAATGATCCCTCTCACTTTTAATGGATATACATTACCGCGTTACGCGATACTTCATGAATGTACAGAGTATCTTTTTCATACATGTAAATCTATCGGTACATTCGCTTCCGGTTCGTGTTAACCGTTATTCGATATTTGTGGGTAATTAACATAACGAAAATTATTTCTGTATATTTTGCTCTTGTTCTCTTATGTATTTTATTTGCACATATGACTAGGTGAACACATAAATTGTATATGTATACATATAGATAAAGCTTATAAACATTTTTATTTTATTTTATTTGTTAGTAATGAAGATTTTTTAAGTTTAAATATCAGTTCCTAACGGTGAAGGAAAACATCGTGAGAAAACCTGCGCGCCTTAGAATTTATAAAAAAAGTAATTTCTAAGGTGTGTGAAGTCTGTCAACACGCACTTGGCCAGCGTGGCAGACTATTCCTTTAATCCTTTCATTCTGAGAGAAGACCCGTGTACCTACAGTGGAATGATAAATGGGTTGATTATTATTATTTTTATTAATGTGAATTTGAGCCTCTGATCTTGATGGTGAATATATCCTTCAAACGCTATTCTCCCGTGATCGTTTAGTGCTATTGGAGAGGCCTATGTCCAGCAGTGACCGGCAGTAGGCTGATGATGATGATAATGATCTGTATCGAATGGTAGTTTTCATGCTAAATGGTTTATTGCTCGATTCTAAAGTAGTAATGTACTAAATGTATTAAACTACGTTTTTAAACGTTTCATCGCGTCTTTATAACAAGAGAATTGAAAAAGAAATTGAGAGCATTTATATTCTGCCTTGAAGTCAATAAAGAACATCAATCTTCGTAACTAGATAAGGCATAAATAAATCCGTAGAAGCACTTTGAAGTGAACCTTTGAACCTAATGTTGGTAGAAAACTGCGTACGACATCAAGTTTGTTCAATTTGTATGGAATATTGTAGGCTCGGCGAAATGAAGCCTATTGACGGATCTTGTGAAAGGTTTCATGAGATTAATTTGAGAAAATAAGATTTGAGAAACTGAATGTGATATGGTGCACGATACGAATATCTGATTTTCGAAAGGTAGTCAAATTTAATCGCACGAAATATAACTAACAGAATGTTTCAAGAAACTCTAATTTAATATTAAAATTATCTTTTAGTAGTTAGAGATTGCAAACTTAAAGTTAATTATGTCGCTAAAATCTAAATAAAATTTAACGTTTTACGCTACATTGTTGTTGGCATATTGGTGCAAACATTGGATCATTCGAACAGCCTTAAGCAACTACAACTTCTTATTGAGAAGTAACTTTCACTGAAACATGAAGCTTTTACGACTATCTCGTAAACATCAAACACGTATGATCTCACTTGTAGGATTAATTAACTTAAAAAAATCCGTCGATAAACGAGCGTCAATAAAACGTTCGTGTCCCATTGCGATAAGATAAACCTTGTTAAGGAGACAAGTGGGAACTTGGTTTATATTACTCTCTCCGTAAAAATCCTATTGACATCGCGATCAATTTACGGCACGAGGTCGTACAGATGTGAAACGACGTGGCCGGGGAACAGGCGGTTTTATACACTGTAGCGTTTTGCGTTTATAATCTCTCGACTCTATTATTTCACTGATCGATTTTACTGATTTCGAACACTGATCTTTCAAAATGATAGGGTTAAGGCCATAATCTACCACAGCCTAGTACATTAATAAAATAATCTTAATTATAAACAACACTAGCATAAAACCTTATAGTAATCGGACCAATTTAGACTAATAGTTACATTCCTATAATCCTGTTCTACTTGGATACAATAATAATAATAATAAACGACCCATTAACATTCCACTGTTGGAATATGTGTCTCCTCTCATATTGAGAGGGTTAAG
>DWJK01001637.1:0-16437 GCA_018248815.1 Croniades pieria auraria
TGGGTACGGATTGGCCACGGGTGATATAGATGGATCAGAACCTGTGGAAAACAAACGGTTTCATGGTACAGTTGTTGCCCACTAAGATTATTCAAGTCGTACGGTAACATACATACAAAACACAATAATAATATGTGTTTTACTGTAGTCTGTGATACCGTGAAGTGTGTTTAATTTCAAGTCTTAATATAATTAAAAAATATATATATATAGTGCAACATGCAAAAGAACCATTCTTCTTTTTACATAATAAGTCTAAGAGTTGCTAGGCTATACTTTTTTTTTAATTAATTACACTTTTATAAACTCAGCTGAGAGTGTATCCTAGAGGCCTTACCTGTTAAACAAACCTATACAATTCATTTGACAATATTTATAAATGAAGAATAGCCGGTACGTGTCCATAAACCGTATGATCGACTGTGCCTTTCAATGTGAGTACACAGTCGAACAAACAATGATACATACAGACAAGCCGGACTATTTAAGGAATATTTGAATGTTTTGTTAAGTTGCTAACGTACGGCAACAAGTAGTTCTACGTGATGTTTGGTTGTGATAAGATGTATACATAAGTGAGCAGTACATACCGGCGAGCTGCGTGCCTCGAGCCGCCGCCCACACGTCGGCGGCGCGCGCGGCCGCGCCCAGCAGCGCCGCGTTCGCGTGGCCGTCCTGCGCACGCGCGCGTCGCAATTATTTATTCATTTATTTAAATTTGCGTCTACGAAATGGACACTATAAAGAGTGCAGTAGTTTGCGTAATATATGAGGCGAGTGTCACCTCATACACAAATGCAAACAACGCACAATTTTATTACGTACTTATTTATATCTGCCATTATGATTCTTTTGATATTTGAATACTTTAATGTATTTTGTTAGGTTGAAATTTTAAACATACTTTTTTAATAAATTATATACGTCCGTCTAGTTTAAAGCAGCGTGGTAGAAAACACTTCAATATTTTCTTCCGTGTCAACAAATTGAACTAATATTGCAAAGGAAACATTTTGGAATTACCTGTACGTAGACGGGCGTGTTGAAGACGTCCGCAAATATCTGCAGCAGGTCCTTGTTCACGGACGCGCCGCCCGTCGCCACCAGCCGCGACGACTGGTCTACGTGCAAATACGACATTTATTGAAACATCCACACACGCACACATGCGTGCATGCGCACGGGCACACGCGCCCACACACGCGCACGTACACCCACACATCATTTGGGTGGTATATTTTTAAGTTTTACATTTTTATTGCTTCACGGTTATAATTGCATTTACAGACAAAAATGGTACAAAAAATTCCGGGTTCATTTTTTTTTAAAATATTTCCATTGTAATAAATTTTAATTAGCAGTACAATAACTGATTTGAGTGTCTTTAATCAAAATATGATAATGTTGGAATATGAATGTAGAATTTTTACTGTACTAAATTATTTTATATTATGCGGCATTACTGTTGTGCTCAGACCGGATTTATTTTTCTTTCTTAATAATTAGCAATCGTCATCAACCATTTTATCTTTCCTGTGTTAACCCCTGATAACCTGTCAGATTAGGAATGGCACTCGTTTGTCGCACTGGCTGACTGCAGGTCGGCAATTAGCAACAAGTTTCAAATGGTAGCGAAAAATAATATCTGAAGATCGGACTCAGTCACGTGGTATTGGAGAGGTCTATACCCGGTAACGGACCAGAACAGGTTTTTGAAGATAACGAATGATAGCTTCGCGATAACACCAGTAAGATTGAGCAGGGTTATGTGAGGAGGGCTAACCGAGAGTAAAGGCCATGTCCTCGGCGTGTGCGCGGCGCGCCAGGGCCTGCCCCTCGAGCAGCGCGCGCGCCTCGTACGAGGCGGGCGGGCGCGCCGCGCGCCCCGCGCCGTCGCGCAGCCAGCTGCCCGGCGCCGCGCGCGGCACTATCTCCGCCGTGTCGTAGTAGATCCCTGCGCACACACACACACACATATAGACCGTTGTGACGCTTCTTCGTTATACATCAATACACGCACACATGCGTGCACGTACGCACGCACGCACGAACTCACTCACGCACCCAGGTTGTACCGATATTATAACTTTCGATATCACGTCATCTGCACTTTGTCCAAAGCACACATATGTATGTATTTGTGTATAGACAAATAGCACAAATAGAGTATTGTGACGGGGAAGACGTTACAATTTTACAAGAGAATAACTTTCGTTTTTGACTTGATTCCTAATTAATTTGTCTAGGTATCTGTTACCAATACTTAATATGAAATCACAGTCTTTTTATAACTTTGTAACAAAGTAAATAAATATTTATGGTTTGTCAAAAATATTTAATGCTTAAAATGTACCGCCCTCGCTAAGCAATGTATACATTTTTCATTTATAGAACATAACTACTTACTACTTCTTTTCCCTATTCATACAATCCATAAAAGAACAGTGGATATAGAATTTTCTAGAATCGTGCAGAATCTTACGTTGTACCCACTTTCTCAAACTCACCCATATATCCCATGTTTCCTCTCACTGTCGTTCTGAGTAGCTCGTTAAATGCTTCCCAGCTCGGTCCAACAAGTCGGTCCCTATGGTTCTGTCGCGTTAGAGACCCGTTGGCGAAACACAATAACGCCATGTAGGGAGCCTCCTTGGTAGGCCCCACCAGGACGTGTCCGGCTGGAGGCGCGGCTGCCTTCTGCAGTCCCAGCAGCAAAGTGTCGCTGGTGCCCAGACTGAGACCCACCCAGCCCGAACGAAGTCGGAGACCTGATGGATGAGTGGTTCTAATTAATTTAATGATAAGATAAAATAATATAATATTTTAAAATTTTCGATTTTAAAGAATTTTTGTTGATGTAGTGTATCTAAATTATCTTAATATAATACTAAGTGAAGGCAAAGATAAGATACGACAATAATAATTAAACGGAACTGAATGAAACCTTTCACACCTTTCTAAAAGCTTCTTTTCAGGACATTCTTGAAGAACCTCAGCTCAAAGCAACTAGGAAATACTTTGAAAAAAAAAAACCATTACATGTTTGCTACAAACGAATCCTAGTATTCTAACCGTGTGTACTGTCGCGTACACATGGTACATAGCTTGCGTACGCGACGGTACTATATCACTGAGTACTGTAAGTTCGCAGCGTGACGTCATCAGCCCGCGCGTATTAAACATCTCGCCGTTATCTTATCAGCCAAGACGCGCGGCGCCACTCGAGATTGTGGTACAATCACAATATAATGTGTTTATTCAGATTAGACTGGTACAACTTGTTGTCCAATAAACTGCGAAGCCGATACGGTGGTGGGCAAGTGGTAAATAAACTCCCATTTAACTACTTTTTTCCAGATAAAACCATTATCAAGACCAAATTATGATTGGCATATAACACAAGCCTAAGAAAACATTATGCTCTCTACCTATCCCGTAAGTGGCCTAGCGCGACGATATGACAGTGATAATTATCCGATTCTGAATATGTCAATCTTTTGTTTAATTTGCTGACTCCTACACACGTGTTGTCCCTTACACACATATATGGCGGGAACATCACAGAAATTTCAAACAAGCTTCGTTTAACATAAATAGATTTAACAAATACATGTGCAAATAATATATTTACTTTCTTTCTTATCTAAACTTATGTAAGGACATATATCATTCATTTCAGAGCAGAACGAGGATGTATGACTAGCACTTAAGAAACATAGCGTGATAATAATAATAATCACATGTATATTTCAATACTCCGTTATCTTTATATACTGGTCTACTGTACACATACCAGCGAGAGCAGAACAGTTGTCGCCAGTGAACGCGATCACCTGGCACTCTGGCTTGAAGCCGTACCGCTGCACGAAGTACGGCGATATCGTCCCAAGTGCTGTAGCAGACGGGACGGGAGTACCCAGCTTTGAGGCCAGAGACTCGTCGCCGCAAGCCTGCAATTTAAACATGTAACCTTGTAATCTCCGAAGTCTTCTAAACCCACGGCCATATATGAAGACAGTGGTGAATGTAAAAGCATGTCACGTTTGTAAGAACAACGTAACATCACGCCTATAATCGTCGAAGGGGTAGGCAGAGGATCGTAGTAAATTCGCGTTTTACATTGCCATACACCGTTTGTGTAAGTTTTGTAAGAATATGGATATTTAACACTCTGATTCCCTACCTATTCCGTAAGGGTTTACAAACGCGATACGAACATGACAAATATGTCATAAAACAATGTACGCATCAGTGACTGGCAAGAGTCCCCTTGGATTCGTAAACAAGAATCATGTTAAAGAAAATACATGAAGCAAAAATAGTGCTCATGTCCCAAATGTAGTACATAAAAATATATAGAATGCTAACAGTTCACTCACAAGTAAAGCCTTTTCGCACCACTTAAAACTGTGTATGTCGAGGAGGTTCATCCCTGATCCGTCAGCCAGGTCGATGGGCGCGATCCTGCCCAGGAATAGAGAGCACGCGAAGGAGGAAACGAGAGATATCCTTTCAGACATCTGGTACACCCGCGGTCTAGTGCGGCGCATTTTGCGGATCTGAGGACCTGTGAAGCGCTCATATGCTCTGGAGCCTGTGATTCTTGCTAACTCCTGCAGAAGGCAAAGCAAGAAACAAAATAACTTATTGTTTCTAGTCATATAGATAGATAGATGCTGATCATCTATTCTTATGTAGGGTAGATGGAAAATAATTTCTACTTGTCACGGTTCTAGCAAACTTTTTTAGCTTTGACATAATACAAGTCACACTAATATTTAATTCAAACACAGACAAAATCAACTAAACATCAAACCAGACCCATATGTACTTAGAAAACTAGTTTAATGTTATTATTTACATTTTCATAATATATGTATTTTCCTCATTAACACTCCCTCTTTCATTACTCTAGCTAAGCAAACTAGCAGTTCTCTTGGTGTGCATTAAGCTAGATTTGGCATTGAATCTCATTTGAGACATATAAAACCATTCCAGTTACAAGCTCACCTCAGCACCTCCTACCGCCTCCTCCAATACATTGCAGTCAACAGTTGTACTAGAATCCATCCAGACTGGTGAATCAGCCATGAACCCTGTTGCCAGCTGAGTATGCAGGAAGTCGTCTCCAGTCAATTTTTTCAGTTTCTCTTCTGACCCTTTCGCCCACCAGACAGAACCATGTTGCTGTAAACAATTACTAATTTTGGAGAATAGAAAGAAAGTTTAAAGGTAAAATTACCACTCAGTGTTGTTCATCTACCTACATTTCCAAGTTGTAATTAGTTATTTATCTCAGTTATAATCTCACCAAGATATCTTTATAATTAACTGCTAAATGAGTAATATAAAGAGACAAATGCAGCAAAAATTGACGCAAGACAGGCTCACCTGAGCAGCCCCAGACAGAGCCTCAACAGTAGAGAAGTCAACCCCTGCAACCACCAATTTGTCCATAACCATGTCCAGAGCTTTCACCCATAGTAATGGAGGTGTCATCACTTCACCACGCTGCTCCCCCCGTACCACTCCCCCAGATGTTCTGAAGTAAAACAAAATAATTCGAATTAAAGTGAAGTAATTAGCTCATGAAAAGGGAATGTACTACACTCTTCAACCTATCCTGTTGGGAAATAAAGGTGTGATGCTGTTATGTTTTAAGCAAAGTAAAATTGAAAGTTATGTTAAAGTGAATGACAATTGAAACTAAGATACTAACATTGATAAAATGGAAGTACCTGAAATAATTAACAAAAAGACAATCAACAGAACCTTTTTTTATTATTAATCAACACTTTTCTTTGAGAATTTTCAAAACTTTTGTTGTTTGAAATTTTAATTGTTGAAACAATTTTTTTGTCAATTTAAAATTATGTACATATATTACATACTGTACTGTAGTTTGTAATGTTCACAGATATGATGTCATATCTATGAGTCAGAAAATCATATTGAGAAAAAAATGTTGTTCAAATGCTTTTTAATGCAAAAAAAAATTATTATGAAAATGATTACTGTATAACTATCTCATTTTACATAATATACAGATTCTTTCAAAATGTAGTGTTTTTCACTGAGAAGTTCAATTGTTAACAAACCAATAAAAATATTAGGAAAAAAAACATGAATATTAAGTATAAATAATAAGTATTAACTAACTATTAAGTATAAATAAAAATTTCGATTTTGTTTTGGTATCCACATTAGTATCTTATTGGCATTATAAAAGAAAGTTGTTTGAGTAACCACCAATTTCTCACTTTACTTTACAAATGTATAAATTATATTCTGTTACCTAAACTCTGGCAAGTCAACATCAAATTCAACATCTGCCTCCTTTTGTACCAAATAATCTTCACCAATAACCACAGCTTTTAACTGAAAAAAAAAAATTAAAAACACTCAACAGGGTCATCATAACATTTATAATCTTTAAAATGTTTGGAGATCCAAGTTTTAAAACAATTATAAATATCTACAATGATCTATATAATTTTAGATAAAGTTTATCAAAAACATTACACTACAATAATTAAGTTAAAATAATAATAACATTTTAGGTTTTTTTTTTTCAATTATGGCTTTACTTAGTCGGAAGTTATATTAACCCATGCCTTTCACTAATTGTCGAAACTTGTTTTACTTGTTAGCTGATTACAAAAAAAAATGAAATGATGTTAATATAATTTTTATGCATGATATAATATTCAATTTGGTTAATCAATTTTAGCTCTAAAATCCTTGGCACTAGAGTTCAGAATATAAAGCTACAGAAGATACTGTTAAAAATAACAGTAAAATCAATAGGGCGTGGAAACATTTTTATAAAATAATGGAATAAATATAGAAATAATATGCATTTAATACATACTCTTTGAGTGCTAAAATCAAATCCCAAAAAAGTCTTCTTTATCGTCCCCTCACTCATTTTATTACTATTATGACAGCACGGACGGATGACACTGGCACGATACGTTTAGGAATTGTCCGAAAAGAATGCTGCCGGTGTCGTGCCTCAGTGCCATTTATGAATTCATGACAATTTGCTATGTAGCGCGATTTCACAATATCTTTTATATTTATAAGAGACAATTTAAGAAGTAATCGCGAATGTGGATGCTATAAGCGTAGTTGATAAACGAGGCATCAAGGTTAACTTATCTATTTTAATTACGAAGATGATAAATACTTATGTAGGTACGCTTATGTAATATTAATGTATTTTTTGTATAAAGGTTTGTTTACTTGGTAATTGGTAGAGATATATCTTCTTTTGCTAACGGTCAATCGATAGATGGTGATTTACATACGCATTTGCTGCAATATACGCAAGTAACCCTTTTCTTTATAATTCTATAAAATAACAGAGATAATTTCGTGTCAAGTTAAAAGTATATATACTATGGCCATTTATGTCTTTCTATAAAGTCATCGGTTGTCTAGATTCTGTAGAATTCTTGGACATTAAATTAGAAATTTTAATCTTCTTGCTACGAGTTTATTTCAAAATCAAGTTCCTTTTCTTCAAAATAATAAAAGTCCTTTCTGTATATCGGTTTTTATTAGATATTCGTTAGTTTAATTTTATTACTGAGACAATAGAGGGCTTAACGACATATGTGAAATGTTCATTGTAAAAGGTCAATAAGAGTACAAATCAAGGGGGATAAGTATCTGTAATGTATTCTCATTTTAAATTTGTATTTAATTTGATAATTGCTACATTACGTGTTAAATTAACCTTTCAGTGAAAAGACTAATATAGCTGCATGATAGTAACATAAAAATTGGAATAAAGATCATCAGATCTTGATCTTCGGATAGTATTTGGGAACAGCTAACACCTAGCCATTGTTTTTTTTTTTTTTTTTTTATTTACCAGGCCAGAGTCTGAACTTTGTCCAGTCTTCAGCTGATAAGCATATATACAATAAATACATGTATTAAATGTTTTTAAATACGTAGATTTCATAAACCACTATTTACTAGGTAAATACTACTTTATTAAATGTACGTTGTTCTGTGTTTCCAGAAACAGAATAACTATTTGTGCGTATCACAAGGTCGGTTGTTTCAGTCTGGGAATCAAACCTGGAACTCACGTTTCAGTAGATTCACTGACCACTGGATAACATTATGGTCTATGATTATAAATTATCTATACCTCTAAGACCCTATTATAGAATTCTAAACATCTTCTTAAAATTCCCATATATGCCTTTCAGAAGTTTCATTAAAATGTTTAATGAAATGCACTTTTTCTAATGGCGTTGCAGTATGTTCTTCCCCTATTCTATGGGCCGTATAATATAACTAGTGAAACGTGAGAGTATTAACTCCTCAGCCTGTACCTTCGAGGAAATACAGGTGTGCTATTATTTGTTTCGGGGCGTTACCGTCCAATTAGTCAAAACTAGAATCTATCCTAAAAATACATTGTGAATTGGTCGTACAAATTGTGGAATGAGTTCCATTCGGAAGTGTTTAAGGTATGCCGTGACATGGAGTTCTTCAAACGAAAAAATTAATTCAAGGCGAGCAACCCATTGGTAAACCCTTGATGTTGCAAACGGTGGCCAGTTACCATCAGGAGGGCTGTCTGATTTTTGAATATAATAAAACTTTATTCGTGTTCGTAAAACAAATCTTTGGATTTACGTTACTTGTTTTAGCCGCGATTGACAGGTTCAGTGGCCTCTCCGGCACGTTCCGTGAGTCATATGAACGGTACCACGCAGGAGCCTAATTAGGCAGCAGTCATTAATTCAGCGCAGTCAGTGCACTTCGGATAAATATTTTACAAAATAAAGTGATTATTTGTTAATTTTTGTAACGTCTATTTTTTGTTACCTATGTTATTTTATACCTAACATAAGATCATCATGCATGTCTGTTTTTCCCGGAAGGGGTACTCAGGGATTTGTGGAGAAGTATAGAACTCACCCTTATTTCGCCAGTGAGACAGGTCCCATGGAATAATTGATTGTCATATACCGGGAACAAATCCAGACTTCGTGCTACTACCGGGAATTTCAAGGTAGAAAAAAATCAATAATACTTTGCCTCCTTAACTTAACTCCTGATTAGCAATCAGGTTTACAACTACTCGACCCACGAAAAAGTTACAATAACGTCCATAATGTTTTCTCCCTATTAAATATATTTTATACAGTGAATAATGGAATATGTTAGTATATTGGTACAGAGAGTCTGTGACAGCAACGCTCGATGAGAATATAAATAGCGAAGCGAAGACCCGTTTAGCTTCCGGACGATTGCACCTTTTCTCCATTGTAAGGGAAGCTCTCTTTTATAAGTACTTACCGTATTAATGTAACATGTATAAAATTTTATTTCGTAAAAGTCTCAGATCGTACTTGATATTCTACTTAACGAATTCGTACAAAAATAGCAAAACTTGTATGTACATATTGCGTTATATAAAATTAAGGCGCTATATTTTTAGTGACTATGTAGAGACGATTTACTACTAACGTCGGGGATTTGGGCTGGATGATACATTTGTATCATTATAGACAGGTATTTACCTGTCTTTGCAAAGTCGAAGAGACAAATTGTCACTGTAGAGGTAAGCTCTATAAATGACAGAATCGAAGACGAGAAGCCGACCAGTTTGCATGGATACGGATACATCAGAGAGGTGTTGATTTATGCCCTATTGTCTCTGATTGATAGTCTGCAGGATGTATGTATATTAATAATACTGTGCGTATTGATTTAAATTATTGGAATGGCGAAGACTTTTTAACCCAAGCAGCAGTGCCTCTCGATCCTGGCGAAAATGGCTAAAATAATAATAAAGGCAGATCAAATTCTAGATGTTTTCCATTTCCCAGTATATACGAATACATTCGATGGACATAAAGCGTCGCGATTTCTTTTGTCTTGTCTTATAAAAAAACATTTGATTACGAATTATTGCCTTTCACATGATTGTATACGTTCCGGCTTAATTCATATACGTTTTTCAGGAGGACCCGACTAGTTTCGGTCCTGTACGAGATCCTTCATCATGAGCTCCCGCCGATTTCCGAGTGTCTTTCATTTGTATATATATTGTAGCAAACACTGTATTCAAACACGAAACCATCCAAATTACTGCCCTGACATTCAAATTAGGTGTTTATGGGCATAAAAGTCAAGTACTGATAAATGACTTGTAATATTATATAACACTGTGCTTACTCCACTCTCAGTAATATTGGGTATTGAGTGCTTCTTCATCTTGAAGTAAACGATTTTATTGCATTGTCCGGAAAGTAATTCGTTTGTGATTTGTTAAAATAAAGGCAATTTTCTCATAGTAGATCGGTATTTTGTTGGTTGGTTGTGTTGCCATTTTGATCGAATACCTTTGCCATCTTTCTGGCAGTAGAATGATTCCACTCTTACAGCATTGTTGTTCCTTGCAAGCAAAATATTACGAAGGTAATTTTTGACTTCCTCATTTAAAGTCGAAATTTTATCGTTCAAATTTTTTGTAGAGCACGGAAAATGAAAAAATTTGGAGGTCGCAGAGTGGAAGAATTTAGTGGGTGTGGTAGTACAACCCATGCATCTGTAAAATCTTTTAAAGATATTTTTTGCATAATTTTGGAGACTATCTAACATTGTATTTCATACCAATACCCATTTTTTGATTAATTCTGTTGAAGTGAATGTCCAGTGAATGTTTCTCCAGATAAAGAATGTATTTTACCATAGAAACTAAAAAACTAGTAGCTTAAAATTTTACCAAACATAAAGCTTAATTTTTTTTCATGAATGTAGGCTTTCGAAATGCATTTAGTTAGCGCGTCTTTTTTCTTTTAGGATGTCTGTACGTTTAATATAGTAGAAGTAGACGACCCATTTCAATAGCAATTCAGTGGCAAAATGTTTCAAAAATTATTAAATTTTTGATGTTTGAAACTCAAATTAGAACAGTTTCCTTCCGTAAGAATACGAGAAACCGATATGTCGAGCTTTGAGGTTAAGTCTAGACGTTTCAATGGGCGTTTATGAACGGTCAATTTTGACAAATTTAATATTTCAACTATCTGGTGGTCACAGTTGGTATTTGTCGTTTTAAATCAATTAATGTATTTAATGTGTCTTCATCTCACTCCCTATTCCATTACGGGATCTATAACATACATTTTTTGTAGTGGACTACACTTCTCTGCCTACCCCTTGGGACAAATACAGGCGCAATGTTATTGTGTTTTCAACAGTCTCAACGGCCTCTTTGACCGCGGTGCATCATCAACATGAACATTGCCGGATTGAAGTTTTGCAAATCAATTTTGGCACTGGCGTTGTGTAAATTCGTTTTGCTCCATGAACACAGAGGAATTCCTTTTCCATGTTTGAACAGCATTTTTGCTTTTTCGATAGTAAAATGTACTGAAGATCCTGCTTTTCTCTTTCTATATATCAAATATTTAAACATAAATGACAAAACAACTTAAGTGTGAAGTAAGCTGTGAAAAAGGACGAATAAATCCTTTCTTTGAAAAAAACGATATTGCGTTCTGAGAAAACCTATAAAACGGGGATTAGATTTATAAAAAACTCGTTGTTTTGTGTATACGGTATATTTATCTATTATTAGTGTTTGTATATTGTAAAGGAAAACAAAAAATATTTCAAGAAAATGACTTTTTAAATATATTGTTTTTAATGATTGACCGAGAGGTCGTGGGTTCTAATCTTGGGTCGAGTACTATTGGATTTTTCTAGTATACTATAGTATAGTATTTTATACTATAGTATTGGATACTATAGTATTGGATTACTATATACTATACTGGATACTATATACTATAGTATTGAATTTTTCTTTCTTGAAATTCTTAATAGTGGCTCGGAATCTGAACCTGTGCCCAGTGTATTGTAACAGGCTCAGCACCCATTCTGTGATGGGACGTAAATGTAACTGGTAAACCGTCGGGGTGTAATACACCCCTATGCCTACCCCTTCTAGGATTACAGACATGATGTTACGTTTTATGTTACGTTCGTTTTAAAGAATATTGTACTCAGAGAGAATAAGGGTAAAAGATTTTTTGTAAAATTTTGACTAAAACTATTCTGATTTTGGTTATATATTTCATTCGACGCATTCTTCGTTTATAATTAAAGTTTTGTTGTGGTTATTTTAAACCCTTCTTTTGTTTTTGTTGTAGAATCGTATTGAGTCTTATGTAAGCGATGGTGTAGGTCCAACGCGAGTAACAGTAGTATGATGGAGAGTGAGAGCAGAACGTTTGGTAGTAAGCATAGTAGGCAAATGGTGGAAGGCGACGTGTTGATTTGTGGAATAACAAGTTAGAGAAAGGACCTAATATTGCATAGAGAGTGAATGTAGTGGATACTGGTGGAAAATGTAGGCGTGTGTGTGTGTGTCGGGTGTAGCGTGTGCGGTGGCGTCTGGCGGTCGCGCGCCGCCGCCGCGAGGATGCTGCGCCTCCGAATATTGTAAACAAGAGCTTTTTCGATTGGTGGGCGGCACCGCGCACGCGCCACAACCTGTATGTTTGCAACGACGTCCTCCGATATAAACAGATTTTATCTCAGATAAACCTGTTTGCAACTGTATGGAATCCTTTTTCGCAAAATATATAATGTAATTGAGACCATAGCATTAAAACTTAGAGCGTTTGAATTGATATTCTCAAACGCAATATTTGCGTAGATGATTATAAAATAACATCGTACAAATGAATAATTACATAGAATAAAAACATTAATGATTATCTAGATTTCCAGTAGGTAATGAAGCCACAGAGCATCAGAGCCGTGGAGTATTTCGCGATAAAGGACACGGAATCGATCTGCGTGCTGGAAGCGGACGTCGCGCACAGTTTCCAGTGGGCTGTGGGTGCGTGCGGCGCGGCGGCAGGCGGCGGCGGGCGGCGGCGGCGCGGGGCGGGCGGGGGCGCGCGTGCGCGGGGCGGGGTGGGCGCGGGCGGCAGACGCGCCGCGATGGTGGGCCGCGACAGCCGCTCGACGAGCGCGGCGCGCCCCTGGGCGCCGCGGCATGAGTAGCGCGCCCTTCCGGCCCGGCCCGCGCGCCCGCCATGGCGCAGGCCGCGCCCGCGCCGCAACGCCATTCCTTCGTTAAGAAGACCTTCCACAAGCCCACCTACTGCCACCACTGTTCGGACCTGCTGTGGGGGCTCATCGGGCAGGGCTTCGGCTGCGAAGGTACGCGTCGCGCATGCGCCCCGCGAATGTCGATAACGGCCGCGCGCAAAGCACGACCAGCGTTATGCAACCCGTCCGGGCGTGTCCTCCCCGCGCCACGCGCAGCCTCCGCTCCGCCTCCCAACCCTCGCATCTTTCACCGTCCCCGGGCGGCCGCTCGAAATTCGCGTTCGCAAACGTCGTACCCGGCCCCCACTCCTCGTAACCTTCACCCCTACACCTGCCAACCGTGATCTATCGACCTCGTCGGCGGTCACGACAAATTTCCAAAATGACATCATTTATCAACCTTGAACTTAATGTTTTTCAGGATGTAATTCACCCGTAATGCTATCAGATATTTCAAAATTCACGTGCATTCGATCCATTTCATTCCCTAGTTCAATATCATTAGCGATAGCATAGATTCGATATCCTTCCATCCCTCCATGTACCCGACAATATCGATCCGAACATTCTTAGAGCATACCGAGAAAGCGTAAGTGTTGGCGTGATAGAGCAGGACATCGCAGATCAAATGAAAGTCGATCGTGTTGGTGGAGAAACGAGTGAACGTTCATATCGATCGATCTGTTTTGTATGAGGTTTTTTCCTAGCGGGCGCGAGGCGGGGCGGGGCGCTGCATCCCCCGCCTGGTTCACCTAGACGTGGTGATTCCCATCTACTGATAATCTCAACATTTGGTAAGTGACGAAATTAACGATTTTAGGACAACCGTCGCGAGAACTCGTCTACGATTGGAGATCTCAAAAAATGCACTTAAACATAATTGATACTTGCGACGCGTTACTATCGTACGATTTATAAGGACGGGCCATTTTGCTTCATAGGATGTACTTAGATTTTTATTTTGTTATTCAAAATAACATCACTCGACGAGCCTAATAAAAGATCATCTAAAATTATGCCATTCGTAAACTTTTTTATGGTTTCAATTTTGCAATCACTAATTGCGCGTAACGTTTTTCTCGTTCAGATTATAAATCCAACAATATTAATAAGGATAAACGTTAATAACATAATAATAATAAAAGCTATAAATAAACATGGTCCTAAATGTTAATTAACATTTCACACCAAAATTAATTAAAAAATGCTTATTTGGTTAAAAATGTTAATAATGTAATCGAAATAATTTTTGCGTGTTGGATGCGTTTGAAACTAAAAAAGGGCACGTATTTGTGGAACTTTTTTAAATTAATTATCTATTTGTCTATAGTATCCGTTCAAATATATGGTACAGAACAAAAATCATCAATGGAAAGTTTACGATCAAAGTTATGTAACGTTTTTGTTTCAGTGACATTATTAACTGATTTATAGCTATATTTGCGTTGGTTAGTCTGTAAACACAATGCATTTTATCCTGGTATAATCGCGTTATGAAACATAAACATTAAATAAATCATGAATCATTATTATGTCACGGTATCGACCAGCGTTGACTTTATAAACCTTTTGTGTTAAAAATGCTATCTGGAAACAATTTCGTCAACCTTAAGGCTTAAGGCCCTCACAGACGGAGCTATAATATATATTAATATACTGTGCTATAATATATATTGTAGCAAACTACCATAGACAGTAGCTATGCTGTATATGTATATCTTTATGGTCGTCACCTGCGCAGTAACTTCTGTTGATATGCCGAGATATACCATGCTATATACATATGTTAACATATTTTGCCGTAGAAAGAAAAAGATGTATATTACGTGTGTGTTCACTCGAGCGTCACAATAAAAAATATTTTGTATATATAATAATATGTCGTGCTATAATATATATTGTAGCTCCATCTGTGATGACCTTTTTAATACGATTTTATTAACTTTACACGTCCTGTTTATAAGCAATCTTTACAAATATGAATCAATGAAGACCACAAAGAGAATATCGTGTGAACCTCAAATGGCTCCCGTACGCCCCGAATCCCATATTATTCTCTCGTTGTAAATTTCTTGATGACTTCAAGTTATGATTTTAGTATTTATCTACCATACTTCTTCTTCGCCTACGAACTTCAAAAGTGCTAGATTGTTTGTCTATATGTATAATAATAAAGAGTTTGGTGTTTTTGTGTAGATTCGCGTAACATTAAAAAACATGGTAAATTCAAAATAAGAACGTGATTAATTAAAAAAATGTGGCATAAAATATAAGACACTACTAAAAAACATTTTTTCAACGTAAAACCGAAAATGATTATTAATTATAATATTTACAATAAATATTTAGAATTTGAAAAAAAAGTGCTATAAGATAACTTCAGCATTTATGAGCTTTTAAAAAAAAATTTTCAGGCCATTTGCATTTCAATTCCATAAAGTTTCAGATTTCGTAAATAAAAGCTGAACTAGAGGACAAACAGAGATAAAAATAAGGAAAATCATGTTCATTCTCTAATTTTACACTACTTTCTATTTAACTATACGAGTACATTTGTCTCTACTATTAGCATGTTTACATAAAATATACCTATGTATATATGTATATCTATATATACTATTAGATAAATATTTCCTTTTTTGGCGCAAATCTACATAATCAAGTAATGTACTTTTTAAATACCTATCATTAAATTTTGAAATAAAAAAAAAAGCAGCCTAATCATGTCTATAGATATTCCCATTGAAAATGTTTTAATTAATGTTATGAACAACCATAGACAACCCAAAATATATTTACTGACTACATTAAATGGAAAACCAGGTTTCTTGTTCTTAGATACTGATAGTGTTTTTTAACAGATGTCCAGCAATTCTTTAGTTTTACTCTAACTGTTCCCTATAATTTCCGACCAGCGACATTTGCTCAACAATCATACATATGTATATTACGGGTCTCGAACAAGAATTTTAGGTATTATATAAGTAATGAATCTAGTTAAACCAGGTCAGGTTTCTAAGGTTAGAGATATTAGGCATTCGGTGTTCTCTGGCAACACCGTAATGGTCCTGGCATGATAGTATAATAATATTTATATACGAATTACATATAAAGGAATAATGTTCGGCTTTATTGTGTTTTGTACGTACCTCTTTGTGCCATTGCTTAGCACGAGCTGTGAACGCAATAAATGGGGAGCCCGAAAGTGTGTACTTCTCCACACTCGTTCAGAAAATAGTGAAAATTAAATTGTAACCATACTACATACGAGTACTAGAGGCCCGGTACGTGCTTCGCTACGTATAAAAGTGAAAATTAAATTTGCTTTAATCGAAGCAC
>DWJK01001638.1:0-16431 GCA_018248815.1 Croniades pieria auraria
AGGACTGATTGAAGTAAGGACTGATTGAAGTAATTGAAATCATTAACTAATTAAAGTTTTTAAAATATCACTTTATATTGAACAATAAGAAAATTCTATAGTAATTTTACGTGTGTCGCTCCTTCGAATTCGTAGTTTTATTACTGTGTGATAGTAAAAAAACCCTACCTGAGGTGTGTAGATTTAACCTCAGTTAGCTGTCAAAAGTTCCCAGCGTCATTAGCTCGTTTGATACGTCGCATTGAGCACACGAGAGAAGAATGCATGCAACAATAACAAAGCACTCACATTATGTTGTCGCAAGCCGCGACGCGTTCCAATTAAGAGAGATTTATTCATCCCCTCGCCGCCGTGCGACTTCTCCAAAGACATTATCGGAGATTTAACTCGGCAGGACAATTGTTCCCCAATTTCCTAAACACCTCGACAATGCTTTCGTAATTTGTTCAATCCTCTCGGCTGTTTGTTTGCGCCGGGAGAGCGCGGCGCGTCATCACGCAGCGTCAGGCTCGTCGCATTGTGCCTCGGTTTGTTCGCATTCAATATTCATTTACTTGAACGCTTTGTAATCATTGGAGATTTCAATACGATGTCGGATTTAAATCACGTTTCCATTAATGTTTAAGTAGTGAGAACGTTGCGAGCGTGGAAATATTTGTTACGTTACGACGGCTGGGGTTCGCGGATCGCGGATTAGTCGACGCGCTTCGTTTCTATTTTTGGTGTTCGAGTACAGAGATCAATTTGTCGATCAGTTCCCTACCCTATATATCAATCCCAGTCCGCGTTTCATTAATATAACTGGTTAGTTAATTGGGCTACCGAACACCGCGTTCCTTTGTTGTACACAACCACACCCCACATTTGTCTAAGCGGTAGCTTATTTAAAATGATAAACGAGCTCCCAATCGATTTGAATAACAAGCAGGCAGATGCTCTTAATCCTTTTGATTTCATTAAACGCATGCGCCCTTCGGCCGCTGTCGGAAATATCACTCGAGTGTGGATCTCGATCCAACTATAAATTGTTCATTAATAATACAACTTGATTTTGAGCGAGATCCTTAGCGTTTGAAATCGTAAAAGCTCTTTTTATTCACTTTACAAGCACTAAGTGGATGATACAACGTACATTTGCCTTATTGCGTGATCCAAATATCTTTTACGGGATTTGAGATTCTTTCTCTTCTTTCGCTCTACCTACACAATCTTTATTACAATATTTTAATGAGAGAGTTTTAAAAAGAGTCTTATTTTTTCGCAATGGCATCTTATTTCTCAGCCGAACAATATTGTGAAATCACGGCGTTCATATTTTTTTTCGAAGACATTCTAATGAATTCCCAGCAGACATTCGTCAGAGTGCTTACCAATCGCAGCGTCATTTGTTTGATCGTTTCGTTAGGGAGAGGCCAAGTGAAAAATCCGTCTACATTAATCACGTCGATGCTGAAATACAATTTTGAGCGGTCGAAAAAATTTACATAAATAATTTATACCCAAGAGGCTGCGCGCCTGGTACTCTTTAATCCGTTTGGAGAGTTGTCTCTGATCGTCGCGTTATTATGAAGTCCGTAATAAAGCCACTCCGATCGTTGGCTATAAGCTCGGGGAATAAGGCAGCTGCTTCACCTATTGTTTTAATTTAACTAGTCATTGTCCAATATCACTGCTGCGTTATTGTGTTCCGACACAATGTATGGACTTGACTCGTTAACATCTAAGCAATAGCGTAATATCTAATCGTTTTGTTACGTAATATTTAAGCGTTTTATGACATGGTTTGCTGTTTTATATTGTATAAGTAGGCCAACGGTAAAACACTTTTGATATTTAAGCTGTTCGTTAAAATTTGAATGTCTTATTTCAATCTGAAGCATCATTTTTAGTGCAACTGCGTGGGAAGCACTTTTTTACTATTATACTATTAAATGTTTCGTGAGTTTATACACATACCCGAAACTAAACGAAACCGGTCCGAAACTGGTCGGGCCATCCCGAAAAATGTACGTTAGGTAAGCCGGTACATATTTAATCATGGAAGTACTCTTATTGTAAAAACCAGTAACAAGAGGAAAAATTTGAAATTCACTTTTAACAGTTGTTGAAATAACATATAAAGTTTATAAGGCAATGTTACCAACAAGACAACAATATGAGTGCATTTTATTTTCATGATCGTAAAAAACTCAAATAAGTATGTGACACGATGAACAAATCACGGTCCTAACTGACTATCAAATGGAGTCGTGCTTTCGTAATTTCGTGATAAGTATTTGCCAAATGATGAATGTTTCTTCTGTAACTAAAATATGGCACGTTTTGTGATGTACACATACCTCCGTATACTGTCATCATCGTCATCAGTGTGTGTTAGACCATTTCCGGGCTATAGGTTTCGTCAGCGAGCAGTGGATTAAGCCCGATTACCTAGGTTAAGTACGCCACAAAGCGATATACCGGTCGCCAGGGCTTCGTCTGTTGTACAGCAGGGGTATACACCGAGCAGGTTAGACTGGGTTGATCTCCTAAGGTGGAGCTTGGACCTCTTACATGCCCCATATACTATAACGCGTGAATTTAAAATGCCCGTAAAAGTTTGTCATGAAATGTGAATGAGCGGCGGAGGGTTTTTTTTTATCTTAACAGTTGCAGGGCTGTTGACGTCACACTTGGTGTATTGTGAAATACTTTTATATAAAAACGTCAAATTGTCAATTAATGAAAGCCACTCTTTATTTCGGTCGAGTGCTCGTGCAAGGCGTGTCATTCGAATGAATAAAATGTGTCAGTGTACGTTCGCTCGTTCACTTATCATTGGAAAATTAAATTCGGAATAAATTTATCACACTCGTATTAAAACACATATTTAAGTGCTCCTTCAGTCTGCCGATTGTGATCGTGATTAATCTCCTTTAAAAAGGGCTATTGTTGCTATCGACTGCTCGTCGCTCGGTAATATGACGCAGCGGGTCGCTCAGTTTGCATTGTTTCAAGATATGTATTTAAGGAATTTAAATCATTAAAGTATTTTTTTTTATCGTTAAAATTGTGATAAATCATTGAAAATTTTGTCCAATTGTAATGTTAATATTTGGGTGGGAATATCTCTAGTCCGGTAAAAACATATGAGGTTTTGATAGACCAGCATAATTAGTTCTATCAATTTTGAACATGTAAATACCTATTTTTTGTTGTCATAAAAGGAATTCTAAATGAATTTATCACTCGCTAATTCAAAACACATATTTGTAAGCGCATTGAATGCACGCGTGGTGCGCGAGATCAATCTCCTCTAAAAGGGGTATTGTTGCGCTCGATTGTTTATGGTTCCGCGGCGAGACGCAGCGGGTCGCCGCGAGGGTGTTGGCTGGTACCTCTCATCTCCATACCGGCTGGCTACTTGACGGCTTGTGGGTCGCGCCGCTGATCGAGTATTATTTTAGGCATGTGACTGTGATTGATACGATCGAATCTTTCTTCGGACAGGCCGGAGTTTTTACCGCAAGCTGGCGGTGTTGTCGGTCGGCCGACTCGAAAAAATGCCACGATCGACGTGATGTAGTATTCGCGGTTTACATGCGTGTTGTTATGATGAATAGTCCATGTTGCGACCCTCGTTATTCAGTGCGTTACCTTATTTGCCGGTTGAGTTATTTCGTTGCCGGAAACGCATTTCGGTGTTAAACTTTTTGTAATTTAAAAACATAACGGGTGGAATACATTTGAATAAGTACTTAAATTAGTTCTTATTATGAGTCTGCACTTATATAGCATGTATAAATGACAGGGCAATTTTCTAAGTCGTTTATAAATTGAATAAACTATATTTTTATGTAGATACATCTTACTCCATCAAAGTGCGAACAGCCGTTATCAAACATTTTTGTACTAAGAGCTGGCGAATCTATCTCTCTAATAGTTTCCAATTAACGTTCCTGTTCCAAGTCATAATAATGAGTGAACCTTAAAATGGCAGTTGTGTTAAATAAACACGAGTAGAGGAGGGGCCTTTTATGAACGGTACCTAACAAAATAGTTTATACATACATATATGTATGACAAAGCGACATATTTGTATTAATTATTTTTATGAAAATCAAGCTCTAAAGCAGGTAACTGTGCATGTATGATGAGGTCCACTCTTTTTTAACACAAGTTGCGGCCAAGTACGGCGTTGGCAATTAAGTTGAGTTTGCCACCAATAAACAACACTCTCTACCAGATATAATTAACTATATCGCCGTTGCAGTAGCTGCCGGTGCAGTTAACCCTGTGCAATTTAGTTCGCGTTTGGCTCGTAATCAATAGTAATTGCCTCGTTTTCTTTGTACCTAATCGCTAAACGAAACCACTTATAAATTATGAACTTAGAACAAATGGTAATTAGAATATGCAATACATGGCTGTGTTTAATGGTGTGGTCGCTCCCACACATGCATGTCTATTTACCTTTTACTTCCAAGGGAAACGCTTGGAAGTTCAACATGGAACAATTTTTAAAACTTTCTTATGGCGATGTTCAGAAAATTTTCCTTCGGGAACTTTCCACTCAAAGGTCTCTTAAATATAGCAACTTGTTATTCAAGTAGAAAATGAAAATTATTGACTAACCTGTTTAACTTCAATAAATCACAAGGAAAACGTGATAAAGATCGCTTCGTCCAATGTTCTATATATCTTTATGTGAGTCAAGACAATTCTTCAATGCGTTGTCAATATTATTTATGGAGGTCTTGAAGATGCCGATGATGGATACGATCCTGCGAGCAATACTCGTCTATATCAGTAAGTGTGATCAAGTTCGCTCCGATCATTTTTTACATCGTACATAAGACAAATTATTCCACGCTAATCGGCCGGCCATTGTCCTGTGGTTTCGATTTTATAATTCCTCACGATTTAATAAGCTATCGCCCCGCCCCGTAGGCGTCGACACCGTGATTAATAGATCGTCGGCCACTACCGAAACGTCAAAAGTGACACTGGTCGTACTACACACATGCACACGCACACCGCCATACGTTTTCTGTGTCACATCATTACTATGCGTAAATTTCACGCGTGTAATATATTAACATCGATATGGTTCCAATCCGCTGTATATCTATCGAAGTGTTAATATTTAAGTAATAACGTCGGATTAAAAATTATTGCGTGCGTCGTTCCGCGCGTCTTCTAGATACTTTAATGCTGGTTTATAATGTATGGCCTCGGTAACGCGCAGCCTCGTCTCTGATTAGTTCTGGTCGTTGGAGTGTAATGAGCACCACGGATTGACAGACGCTATTTACATATGCAACCTATACCAATCCAAACAGTGATCGAGCGATTGTGTGCGAACGTGGAAATGAAGATTGTCCATGTTGATCTCTCTAGCTCGTGACTTTAAGGAGCTCCATTTCAAATTGTTTTTCATTTTTTACTATTAGTGACAAGACTTGAAAACTTTTTGACTTGTACGTGCATTATTAAAAAAGAGGCTGGCTGGTTAGAAAATTAAAAAAACGAAAAAAATTATGTATTACAAACAATTGAAGTCTTTTGTGTGTATTATTGTAGCGTGTTTTACCATCTTTGCATCTATTGTTGGTCGGTTGCAAGATTACGTTTCTTCCTGTAATTAGTATCTCTGCGTCTTAACACAATAGCGGTATCACAGCCCATAAACGAACAACCGATACGATTATTGTCTATTGTTTCGTATTGTTTGTTATTATCTGCCAGCTTCCTCAAAACTTTTGAAAGCACCCAAAAGATATTTAGCAACAGATTCCTTTATTCCAAGAGAGAAAGGATTAGCCGGGATGAGACGGAGAAGACATTTGAACAGAGGTGTTTTTTGAATCTTTTAAATGGTTTTCAAAAGGTTTAATATTTCCAAGTCGTTTTTATTTTTATTTGTCAGAATTTAAATTAGGATTTTTAGTTTGGTGTTTTACGGATTATCCAGAATATCTAAAAAGGTGGGACACGTGACTCCGAACCTTTGTCCAGCTTTGATCGGTTTTGGACAACTTAAGGGTGTGGACTTAATTTTATAATACGGTTTACGATGAGTTTGAAATATAGAAAATCGTAACATCACGCCTGTAATGCCCGAAGGGGTAGGCAGAATAGCGTAGTAGTACACTTCCACATTTCACCAGTTGCGTTTAAGATCCATGGAATAGGCGGTAAGGGGTCACTCATAGAAATTCTAAATAAAATTTTTTTTTATATAATTGAATTTTTTTATAGAATTGGTGTGAATTTGCATACATTACGCATGCACGAATAATACATTTTGGGCGGTAATTGATCACATAAATTAGAAAAAAAATACTTTTTGCTTGAATTTTAGAATACTGTGTTAATTTCCGAAACGATTTTCATGTTAATAGTTTTTTGAGATGTTTTAAAACATCTTGTCTATAATATAGCTGGACAGCGTTACGATAAGGATTGTATTTATCAAAAAAATAAGGTATTCGAATATACACTGGTATCGATTGCCAAACCAAAAATGCTCTCCGTCCGTCGCGCCGCACGTGACCGGCGGCACCTGCCCGCGGTCGTGCCGACATGCCTCGACAACTGCGGACGGCTATTCCGAAGGCGTTCGCTATTCCATTGTATTGGTCGAACATTAAAGACTTAAAATGCTATTGCAGATTTCAGGATATTGAACGGCCAGCAGTTTCTTTATTGAATATCTTCTGTAGATCGCTGCCAAACATAGTCATACAATTTTGTACAGAAAATAGTTTCTAAATAGGTCATGTGCAATGGAACGCTTATTAAATATTGAAGTTTAGTAATGATATGAAATAATTTGCGAAACCACACGATAGAGTATCGAGTGAGCTTAAAATACAGGTAAACTGCCTCATTCTAACAGTCCACTACTTACTTGGCTTATTGCGGCTTATTATACGCTTGCACTGATTTACTTGGTATTCTGGAAACACGAAATAACAGCAACATTTTGTTTCGTGCGCCTAACGGCGGATACGGCGATGTCCGACAACGGATCGGGTTTCATGCCACATTTCTACATTCATGGATAGAATTGTACCGCGTTGTATTGACAACGCATTGGCTTTAAGCGTAAAAAACACGTTGTATGATATACATATATTCTGATATTTTTCATTACATTAGCTTTAGGGTTTTAAAATATGTTCGCACAAATGAAAAGTGAAACGCAAAACCCTGATATAATCCCGTACAGTGTTGAAAAAACGAAACCATTCGCTTTAGTTGGTGACTTCGTATCTATGCAATATGAAGTTTAATAAAATTTTATTCGGGCATCACGCGCGTATCGCTCGAAAATGCGTCGCGTCATAGCAGCGTAGTGACATGTGATCGGTATGAATGTTTATGATACACATACTGCCGGGTGTCGCCAGGGCTGAATCGATACATATTTTTTATCGAATACTATTTTACTTGTGCCGTTTTTGCTACGTTATCGCCTAGAGTACGAGCGATTAAAGAAAGGATGTAGGTACATCTGACAGTCACTCGTGTGCTAATTCGTTGAAATGTCCATACATGTACGTATAGAGATAGATAATACTGCAGCGGTCCTGCTGTTTACATCATTTCTTTAATGGAGCGTGTAGCGCGTCCGGTGAGGCGTGGGCTAGTACGGGTGGTGAACGAGCTACTGTAGGTCTTTAACGTTGACAAATTTGATATTCCGCGGCCGCCTAAAGGTCCGCTAGCATTTGTTGGCATATTTTCGTGACACGAGACATTAAACAGTTTTGTTGCAGTCGTCGCGGATTTGCAGCTACTTGTATAATTAAAAATTGTTTTATCGTTGATGATGAATTTATTTGAAATATAACATGACGCCTGTAATCCCCGAAGGAATGGGCAGAGGAGTGTAGAACACTCCCACGTTTCACCAGTAACGTATACGCCCCATCATGAAATAGGTGGTGAGCCTATTGCCACACACAACACAAAGATCCTCCTAGCTAAGACAAGAAATTAAGACAAGACAAGACACTCGGCTAGCGAGACAGTCGATTGAATTTACTTGATATTTAATATATATTTCTTATAACCAAGTTTATAACATTATTTTCATGATTATAATAATCTGATTAGTGAGTTTAGTCGGCCTCGCGCTGAAAGTTTCTTGAAAGTTAAACATGTCCGACCGCTCCCCAATGTTCTTATTTTTGTAGTCATACAAAAATATGCATAATACAGATTTAGTTTTTTTTAGTTCATGTCCTACTATTCATGTTGTTTTTTAATATATACATATATATGAATATGAAATTATAACAATATTAATAATATAACATTACGCTTGGTCCCGCACAGGGTGGGCAGAGACAAACCTTACAGAAAAACTTTCTTACGGGCCTGACATGCTTATTCCATATTTATCGCTCTCTTCACACATAAAATTGTCTATACAAAACGAAAAATTTAAGCTGGAAAATATATATTTATCAAACGATTATCTTCGGCGCTCCATTTCATATATCCTAAACAAACTCGTAGTTGCACAACGCATCGACGTGTTGAAATACGATCCCTGAGTTGCTCCGGAGTATAAATGTCCACACCTGAGCCAACATGTAACATCATTTATTTGCAAGGACCGTTGAAAGTTTTATTGAGACGTATTGTACATAAAGAATTTTTTCCATAAATGTTTCCGATTTAAAATGGTTTTTTTTTTGCCGTTAATAATAAAATGGGGTAGCGAGCGGCATTACACGGCCGAGGAAAGAAACGGAATAATTCGTAATCCCATACGTGTGGTCCATGAATACTTCAATAGTTCCGCTCGCTGTTAGAGTACCGCGGAGCACGATCCCGTGCGCTCTGATATTCCTATTGCAATCGTTATTAGGAAAATCAGAAATATATTCGTGTTCGTTCACACGGGGCCCCCAATATCGTTCGCTGCCGAAAATTCCGTGCGTATACAGTTATTGCATGACGTTACAGCGAATTCCTTTTTATAGTACATTGCATGACTATAGGCTCACCCGCTCTTCCACTGGCCGTAGTATAATAGATGAAACGCGGGAGTAATATACTTCTCTGCCTACCCTTTCGGGAAAATACACACGTGATGTTGTTATGTTAGTACATTGCGACGCTTATTGTTATTGTAAAAACATGGTGGAGGGCCACGTATCATTTTTGTAACTCCTCTTCACTAACACACGCTGACCGCAGATGCAGTGGAACCAGTTTCTTTATCTGTGTAGAGTGCGATGGTATCGGGATGATTTTTAAATGTTTGTGTTTCTGCTCAATGTGACGAACAGTGACGTGTAGCACCGGCAGCCATTGTGCCTGAAATCGTTCCGTTCCTCTGTTTACTTTGGTGCCTTCTTCACTTTCCTTTGTAAAACCTGTACATGTTATATATGTAGATGTACATATATACTCGTATCTACTAACTTGGCTCCAATACCGGGAGCAATAGATTTTGATACGACTATTCAAAAACAATTATATTAGTATTTTAAAAACATTTGTCAAACGTAACATCAAGCATGTAATCTCCGAAGGGATAGCCAGATGATTGTAGTGCAATCCCACGTTTCACCAATTATGTCTACGTCCCATGAAATAGGTGGTGAGCCGGTGTACGACCGGGCAATATCTAGACTTTGAATCATTACTAAAAATTCTAAATTACTAAAATCCAGTAATACCGTACCCGGGATTTGAACCCAGCCCCTCCCGATCGGCAGTCACGCTTGCAACCGCTCGATGGATGAGGCAGTCAAAAACGATATGATATTGTTTTGGTAAATACCAAGATTCACACGCGTAAATAATATTATAGCTCCTATGCACGATGTTTAAAGCTAAACATGTAGAAATAGGTTCATTTTGTTCGTGTGTTCCCCGAGAACCTGGGCCGCACGCGGCGCGCGCACGGGCCACTGCCGAGTATAATTGCGTGGCATTACTGCGAGATACAAAATAATATTGTTAACATTTCCAGTTGGCGGCGAGCTATTATGACTTGTTTAAAATATGTAGGAAGCGTGTGCATTTAGTTTGTATTTAGCGTGTTGTATGAAAAGGCTAAGAAACGTGTTGTCAGCCTCTCAATGGAGGCGGGCCGCTTATTGAATACGCGCAGTTTAGGGCGGCGCGGTCGAGGCGGATCGTCCGCTCGCCGCCGCGCGGTTCGTCCGATGTAAAGCTGAGATTGATGGTATAATTTATACGACTGCGTCGTGCTGATCGTACCTCATTAACGTACATAATTTTGTGTCAATTCTGTTCAGGTGTTTAAACATTGATTGTATGACATATAAATTTCACTATAAATTCTTTATTTATGAGCCAAAAAGGAAACAGTGCGGACGCTCTTAGAATTAAATATATGCTCGCGATCATAAAATGAAGAATTTATAGGCGTCCTTTAGAATTACCGTGGCTCGGTTTTATGACTTCACGGGGCGTTTATTTAGCGTTGCGTGGTCGTATCGTACGCATTCCAGATAGCGCCGCGCTCCTGCCGCCGCGGAGACACTGCTCGTCGTTCGCATTGTGGATACTACGCGCATTTATTTGTTGTGGCCGGCTACATGGATGGTTTAATTATGGATGTTTACGCTGACCCCATGCGGGCTTTTAAATGCACCTGTAAACGTCGAATGTACACAAAAACATGCGCCGTGACTAACAGCTTAACATGTTTGCTCTCTAGATAAGTACGCGTGAAATTGTGATTATGAACACAAATAAACGAAACATTCAATCGTGGCATGACGATTGTTGGCTCCGATCGTTCGATGCATTGATCGGACACTGAGGTTTCAAATTGACCTAGTAGAATTAATTTTGAACCTTCTGTATCTGACGCGTGGGAATTGATTTTATGCCGATATATATAAACGTAATCAAAAGAGAACTCTTATGAACTTGTCTGTAATGACTTCCAATTTGATTCGCTCGATTGAATATTTGATTCCACTTGGGTTGTCGTGAGCCGCGTCTAATATTTATGTAAAATGTCACCGATGTAATTGCATTTAACGCCGACTCAGTCCCTATTTGCTCGCGTTGAATGACCTTTTTAAACGTCTTCATTTCGAAATAAGCCACACGCATACACCGTTGATTTTTTCCAAACGGATTTTATTACTTCGCCGAACACACATAAGTTTCGGACACCCAAAACGAACGTCTGATAGACTTCGGGAACGTTCAGGATTCGTAATTATGCTTTGAATACTCCTAAATTAATCACAAAATCTTTCCATCTTAAGTTACCAAATAATAGAATTTCTTTATTTTTTTATGCATGTCGGATTAACGCTAAATCTAGCGTACGTAATTGATATAGCGTGTGGGGTCACTAATGTATAAGCTGTAAATGTTAAAATGTGAACGGGCGACGTGTTATTGTTTTAAAGTGATCGTTTATGTCCGCAGTTGGGCGGCGCGCTGGCCGCATTGTGTCCGATTCGACACGGTTTTTGTGCGCCCGCGCATACCCGGCATCATAACGACGACGCTCGGCTGGTTAGGTTAGGTCATGTTAGCGAACAGGCGATCCGGCCGACAAAAACTTTCGACCTCACCAAATTGGACCGACCGTTGCGTTCGAGCTGTGAGAGCAATTTTCTTTAATACGCAACATTCAATCGTAACAATGTCAGTCACTTAAAAGCTTACAGGCAGGCGTGTTTCGGTGTCGGACTTTTTGTGGGGGCAGTCGCTGTTATTGAATTAGACGAGCAATATTCAATTTAGTGAATCGCATGTTCCTCTATTACTATTCACCTTACTAATCATATCTAAATGTTTGTTCATCTGTGCTCCCGTACTTTTCAACTGCGGCTACTTTATTAAGCTGTGAAGTAGAAATTGATTGCGCTTGATGCATATAAATCGATAGCTATGTTTACGTATTGAAAAATCGAGTCTACGATCACTTCCGCGGCAGTGGACGATCACGGTGACCTGGAAAGATATGAAATTAGCAGTTAAAATTGCAGCTGGTAATAAGCGTTCGAGCTGTATAGAGGAACGCTAATGGCACATTTCCATGCAATTGTAACTAGTTGACCGCTTTACTGACCAGCAGTCAGAACCCAAGCAACGCCTTCCACTAAGCAAATGACCTTTAAGTAAACCTAAGTATGTATGTCTTGTAAGTTTACGAAATGCGTAGCATTTATTTTGATTGTTGTGCCAACTTCATATATGATTACGTTCGTTTTGAATTCTCCTGAAGTGAACAATTTTGATGTAATCTAAAATAACCCGTCAATGTGTAATAAATTATCTGTCATTTTGTGAAACGCGCATTTTTCTTATGTATAAAATCATATGTAATAAATATATGGCTGGCCATAGTATTCAGTGGTAACTCAGTAGCTAATTGAGTTACTGTACAGAGATGACCATGTTTAAATTAATAGTTATTTCAACATTTTCAATAAATATTTATTTATTAAAACATGGCGTGTATAGTAAGCGGTTTCGCCCGTTCAATATTTCTATGACTCTTTGTATGGAATGGAGTCGGGTAATGTATTTAAATAGCGGACAGTCCGTCGACGCGAGCGCTGGCTGCGCTGCCGGTGCACTCTACTTATTCCTCAAACTCAATGTAGCGCTGTCCGTCGAACGTGACTCGCGAGCCTTATTACAATTACAGATCAGGAATTGTTGTGGCCGTAAAATGTATAATTTATAAAATCAGAACATAGAACAATCCTGCAAAAGACCTGTTTGCTTTTTTCCCCGCGGCGCGGTGGCGCAGCGCGTTACACGTTCGTTTTTGCGAAGGCATCCAACACATTCAGTGTAACGGGCGCTAGCTGCTTTTTGTTTCTTATAAATTCCAATCGTTTCATGACAAATTATATCAAACTGTGATACTTGTATAATATTTTGATTCCATGCCCTGACTTATGCGACTGTTTAGCGTTCTGGCAGTTATTATATGTATCAGCAGTTGAGACGCTCTACTTATGTATAACTGTTGTACTCTACGTCCTTATTCAATCGATATACTTGGATCGATATAAACACAGCTTCAAGTAGCTGCAAGCGGCTGCTTAAATAAATTTCCTGACAATTATCAATGGCTCTATGTACTTATTTGCACGTAAAATATGTGTTCATTTCTTAAATAAATTTGTCACCTGGTCAATTTGAAAAATGAAACACAGCTGCTAACCCGAAGCAAGTGGGTGGAACGCGATAAATTATTATTAACAGTGAAGTTAAGTAAAACTCTCAATCATACATCCTTAATCAACTGTTTCCCAGAGATTACGGCTAATGGAGCCGAATTAAATGATAAGGTTTTGACGTGTTACAGTCCTTTGAGCGGTGATTGTGTCACCATCGCAAATCCTTAGTGGTATCATTAATAATTCGTTTGTATTGCAGATTATTATTAAAATATCATTACTACTATCTGTTATGAAGGCGGAGTCTCGATTTGCTTCTTCTATATAAATATCTGTCTCTGTTTTGCCTATAGTTAAATTCAAGCATGTCTCTTGTGTTTCAAAGAGTCAAATAAGTGAGAGGAGGTGTGAGTTTCGATGATTGTCTCACCGCGTCTCAAGTGTGACGGTGTGACATCGCTTGTTGTGGCTTTATGGTGGTCATAAACTGGCCATTACTATTCACGCTATTCTAATACGATTTTTATATCCTCCGTCTATTAATTGTGGTAGGTAGTTGTTGAACTGGATAATAAAATAGAAGATTTTATCGCATGCAATAAATTACCGGAGTCAAACCAAAATTTTGGACACGCGAAGTCGTGTTAAAGACACCCAAGCGGGTTGAAGACGGATATCATATCTAGTTTCCGTTAAAGGTAGGCATCACCGAAAAAACTTCATTAAATCGAAAATTAGTAGCATTTATGATGATTATTTAAATTTAAATTTTAATAATGTCCAATTTAAATTTTATTTTTTATGTATTGTATTTAATATGCCGTCATTGACGATTTCTAAATTTTCTAAATTCGTAGGAATGTGAAATTTTATATTATTTACTCTATAACTGTAATTTCACTTTCGTTGTCGCAAATAATTGTAATACCTATTTAAGTCTTATTTTTTTAACATCAATTAATATCAATTATTATAATCTCAAGATGTTTTACATGCTGTCGTCGCCTATAATTGTGCTGACCCTTAGCTTGCTGACATTAATTATATGTTTCTTTTTTTATGTATAAGTGTGCAGTATGTTGGCGATCTGAATAATTAAATAAATAAATAATAAATAAACTTCATCAATAACAGTAATAATAATAATAAAGGACCCATTAACGTTCCACTGTTGGAATATGGGTCTCCTCTCATATCGAGAGGGTTAAGGCCGTAGTCCGCCACGCTGGCCAAGTGCGGGTTGGGGACTTCATACACCTTAGAATTTTTTTTTTTTTTTAATTCTAAGTTGTGCAGGTTTCCTCACGATGTTGTCCTTCACCGTTAGCAAGCAATATTTAAATTTAAAATGCACTTTCGTAAAGACGTGCGCGCCATGGATTTCAACCCGGCACCCCCGGAGTGAGAGGCTGAATTTTTAACCACTAGGCTATCACTGCTTTTTCAATAACAGTATCGTCCAGTTTTACGTTGATTATTCAATGTCAGCGCCTTGTAAAAAGACTAACTACCACAAATGTTCACTGCGCTAATGTGGATAATCTACATTATCCGGAGCATTCTACATTTTACATTAAAACCGACTTCAGACACACTTCAGCTCTCCACCGTTTTTCTTCCTTAGTGCACCAAACTGCCTTTAATAAGAAGCATTTCTTTTTTAACTTTACACTTTGCGTTTATCATATTCATTTGCATGTCACATTTACAAATAACACATAAATATCGGTTTCATCGTTCTGGTAAACCTCTACGCGTTTTGTTATCGGGAGTTTGTAAAAAAACGTAGTTACCTGGGACACACGACCGTTTTTTGAATGCGAGAAATTGGAGTTGCAATTTGGCTCTATTGTACGAGAACAAAGGCGTGTGATGCGTTAATAATACAGGTGCATCGTTTCCAAACTTTGGGCAGCGCTCCTCCGGGAGCCCGAATGCTACGTGACCGGTTTTATTTCATGCCATTGCCGACTTTGATAGCGTTCGTTTTATATAATTGCTGTTAAACTTCGAAACTATTTTTGTACGTTTCGAAAGTCCTTTTTGCGCCGCAGTACCGCGGCTATTAGATTAGTCGCCGTCCTGACCCGTGTTTCATTAATGCGAATCTAATTTGTGTTGTGAAGCGCCCGTTCGGATCGCCGGCCAGCTTTTGTCGGCGATATTATTGAATCGTTTGCCATTATTTATTAACGAGCAGATGTTGTACAAACAGACCCGTGTTACATGAGAAAGGTTAGGTTTTGAAACGTGATGTCGACTCGTACGATTACATAGTAGGATTTAGTACCGTAATGTAAAGTTCGTTGCTGTGAAGCGGCAGTAAATAATGCAATTTTGACTCGTACACGCTATTGTAATCGTTGCTGTATAGAAGAATTTGTAAGCTTTATTTATGTTTTATTGATGAATTCTAGCGCTCATGAATTATGTTTTACTAAAACGCGGAGAACGTTTTTTTTTTAACGATGTTAGATCCTAATCGAGAATATCTAAATTAAAGATGTGCTCGTATAAAATCCAGTTCGTCATTTATGATAGTTTAATACACTTGAGTACGCATAGAAAATATAGTATCAACAGTCACTTCGAACAGAGGGTATATCTGTGTGACTGTTTGACCCAAAAAATACGAGTTGCTCAATGCGCGAAATAAACCCCCGGGTAGTCGACCAGTGTATTACAAACGCGCATAAACAAAGTGTAGCGTCGACTGTATATAATTAGGACTAATCGGGCAATGGGTATGTTCACAGTTTATAGAGAAGTTATCGGTCAAATAGATTGTACTAAATAAGTGGTAGAACAGGCGACGGGCGGCCTCGTGAAATTTATCCGGCGGCTCCTTTATCACGTAAATACTCATTTGCAAGTTAATCGCGAAACTGTGGAAGTCGTCCTAATTGGGTGTATAACTCTACTATGCTCTTACATATTTTATTATTCGTTCAGTGCTCGCTCTTGATCTTACTTTATCTGTTCTTACATTCTGTTTGCATTTTATCTTACGTGTACTCTACTTAGAATAGAATAAACTCTATTTAATTGCTCGTAAATAAAATCCTCTTTCAGTATTGCGAACACATTTTAACTTCTAATCTTTATTTGCCAAATGTTTATAAGTATAATCAATAAACAATGTCAGTTCATAGATGAGTTCATTTGAATTAATATTTTATTCGTTAAAATTATTCGTTATAAAAAAAAAAAAGTAACATCACGCCTGTTATCCCCAAAGAGGTAGGCAGAGGAGTGTAGAACACTGCCACGTTTCACCAGTTACGTTTACGTCCCACTATGG
>DWJK01001639.1:0-16428 GCA_018248815.1 Croniades pieria auraria
CCGTGAAGACGCTGGAGCAGTACTGCAAGCAGCACAATCTGCAGCAGAAAGCGGGCGACGGCGTGTTCCTGGTGCGCTACAGCGAGCGGCACACGGGCGCCTACGTGCTCACCGTGCTCTGCGACGACACGCCCTACAACTACATCATACGGAAAGAGGTGCCGCTTCTCACCCTTACATGTCATCATTATCATCAATTAGCCAACTGCTGAACAAAGGTCTCCCCCAGTGAGCGCTATCGTACCCCGTCTTCGGCTTGCCTTTCGGAGATCATCCCACCGGGCCCACGGGTATCTTGCATATATCGTCTGTATATTGTATTATCAGTCTGCTTTGGTCAGTGGACAAGTGAACCTGGTTCCTGGGTCCAGTAAACACTTATATAAACACCTATATTGTCCGGGAGCCTATTAAATAGGACATAGTCCCCATGCACTGGGTTTGTGTGAGGGTTGTATAAAACTATATTATAAAGTTTCTCATGTCGATCGATTACTGCAGTCAACGTTTATATCGTACATTTATCTGCGTTTGTATTCGTTTACTGCTCGATCGGTTCGGTGGCTAGTGACTGATACTTTTGAGTTGATGGTTGGGAACATAATTCCCAATTAAAATAAATATCAGCTCGACGCCCTCAAGGGCCATGCCAACCTGCAAGTTCATCGTGGTCATAGACAAAAATTCCACCTGGAAAGGCTTCAAAGAATTCAACATCACCGTTGGAAGTGATGTTGAATTTGACGACGACGACAACGGCTAGTTCCTTATCTGAGAGTAAAATTGATAACACACGTAGGCACATATCGAGAAGCGCATATAAATATGCGCATCATTCATCGGACTAAGATAGCCGTAGGCATACATTCATAAGCGTACACGAGCACGCGCCGGCCGCGCGGCCCGTGCGGCCGGCGCGGCCGGGCGGCTCGTGACGCGCGCGCTGCGCAGGGCGAGTGGCTGTTCATCGACGACGGGCCCTACCTGCAGTCGCTGGAGCAGCTGGTGGAGCACTACGCGCGCGCGCCGCACGGGCTGCCGGCGCGCCTGGCCGCGCCCGTGCCGCCCGAGCCCAAGCCGCCGCTGCCCGAGGTGCGCCGCCTTGCGATTAAATCGTTTGTCACAGTTCAGTACGAAAAACGTTTAATCGATTTAATGCCTTGTAGTACACAATATTATGAGTATTTTTTTGCGGCGCGAAGTATACGAACGGTTTTCTGACGCGCAAACGCGCAACGTATGATAGGGAATATATATACAATTTAACTTTGTCTTAAATATTTTTTCTCGGATCATTATTATCGTCGCATTAAAAGGTTTTTTTTTTCATTTACTTATTACATATTTAAATCCATAAAATATTATGTAAAATGCGTAAATTAAAGGACAAAGATTCAAACTTACAGAAAGCGTCACCATTGGTCGAAACGAAATGTGACGTCACATGCCACAACATAGAATTTATCGGCGTCGATATTCATACTATTATTTTAGAAGTGTTTGTGACGAAAATAGTTTAAATCTGTATTCCTCTGGTGACTTCCAGTATTTTTAGTGACTAGATTTGTAGTAAATTTAAGACGATGACTAAAACTGGACTTCTGACAATTTACCAAAAATAGATGCCTTTATGATGACAGATTATTTTACATAAAATCTCGATTTTTCGTGCACAGAAATCGAAGAAGTGAAAGCTGCAATGTAATTATTAAGTTACATGATATATTTTAGTTCATTACATAGATTTCATGCACACAGCTGTTCATAATATATCAAAACATAACCTGAACGTAATCATTTATGTCACTAAAAATGGTCCAAAACTCCTGTTGTACGTTTATATCATAATAATTTATACGTACGTAACATCACGTTTGTACTCTACTAAGGGGTAAGCAGAGGAGTGTAGTACACCCCTACGTTTTACCAGTTGCGTTACCCACAATGAAATAAGTGGTAAGCCATACACCGTACACTAAAGTTTACTCAAGTATGATAAGTTTATTTACTTTACTTTTTGCAAATATTAGGTAAATATGAAATTATTTGATGTATATTATAAATACATATTTTCAAACACAATTACAAACACATATTTTTCTTTAGTTCTCCACGATGCCGCGTACAAAGAAAACGTCACCGAGCCGCGCAGCCATGAACCACTCGCTATCGCTGGTGAAGCACGACATCCTCAGCGACAAGAACTCCACGTCGATCCCGGCAATCAACAACAACGCGTTCGAACTGCTCACCAGGAACCTCTCTTTCTCTTCGGACTTCAGCAACGACACTCTCAACAACAATGACGACAGCCTCAACGACAACGACACGTACAAGGTGCCCGTCAACAACAGCGCTGTGATCACCCTACCTGAGAATTACAACGAAATATCCATCTATGCAGATGACCAGCTACCTACATTACAAGGTAACATTTTGCTTTATAACTTGTATTAACACTTGCCACTCATAAAAATAAGTCTGAAGTTTTCAATAATTTATTTTAATTTGGTTTCTGGTAATCTGATAAAGTCTATAAGGGAAGAATGTGTGGTAAATGACCATAAAAATCTAAGAAGCTCGATGGTTTTATGTTAAAAGTATATCATTATGCCAAATTGACGGTATTTGATGCTCTGCCAAATCGGGCAATGTATATGTATGTATGTACTAACATTTTCTTTATCATTAGGGGTTTTTGCCAGCTGGGCATGTGTGGATTGGCGATCGCAGAGAACGGCTTTTCGCAATGCCTACACAGTTGCCCGTAGGTTGCCAGGGCATTAAGTCGTTCTAGTTATGTATATTCTTATCAAACAATGTTCTTTGTTCACAGAATTCATCCCACTAAGTGAATTAACCCTGGGAGCAGTACTAGGCGAGGGCGAGTTCGGCACCGTGCTGCGAGCGACGTACTGCCCGCCCGACCAGCCCGTGCAGCACGTCGCCGTCAAGACGCTGCACGTGCAGCACACCGACACCAACAAGAAGGAGTTCCTCGCGGAGGCCAAGCTTATGATGTCGCTCAGGCATCGCTGCATTGTCAGACTCCTTGGTGTATCTCTAGTGAGTTTTTCAATATTTTATAAAACTGTTTAATAAAAAATCTATTTTATGATATAATCGCTGATTGAAGTACTGTTGAGGACATTAAATACTGATATATATGAGACTGCTATAATTCCATTTAATATTGTCACACTAGCATCTTACATCAAAACAAAACGTTAATATAAAGTTGCATCCAGCAACACATACCTATTATTGTCAATATCCTTACACGTAGTCTTCAGTTAAGGAAAAATTATATTACATCTTGACATTTATACATCAGGGTCCACCGCTAGCTATGATTCAAGAACTAGTGCCACTGGGCTCTCTCTTGGAGTACCTGCTCCGCTACCCCGAGAAGGCGTCTCCAGGCTACGAGCTCCGACTGTGGGCGTGCCAGGTGGCGGCCGGCATGCGCTACCTGGAGCGACGCCGCTTCGTGCACCGGGATCTCGCCGCCAGGAATATCCTCCTCGCGAGCAGGTACGTTAACTCTGATATGTTTCGCTTGTATTTTGATAATTTCGAATTAATTTCCAGTAGGGCCGGGCTCCCAGATATAAATATTATTCAAGAGCAGGCTGGTCTATCTCATAACATAAGTCAGCATCGAATTAGTAAAATATCGAGTACGTCATAGCGCTTCGGCGACACAGCCCCTCCGCCGGCCGCGCGTGTCCCACGAGTGGTTCGTTTCAGGCACCAAGCGAAGATCAGCGACTTCGGGCTGTCGCGCGCGCTGTCGGCGGACAGCTCGTACTACAAGGCCAGCCACGGCGGCAAGTGGCCCATCAAGTGGTACGCGCCCGAGTCCTACAACTACGGCACCTTCAGCCGCGCCAGCGACGTGTGGAGCTACGGCGTCACGCTCTGGGAGATGTTCTCGTACGGCAAGCAGCCCTACGGCGACAAGCGCGGCATCGAGGTGTGTGCCGGCTCCTTGCGGACGCTATCGAGCTAGCAGTGATTCTTTCGATTTGAAGTTCGGAATATTGATGCGTGTCTGTGTTACTCTCCTACTAAACTTCTTCCTTATATTTTATTTGACCCAAAAAAGGATGAGTCGATGTTGGAACGTAAACCGTTCCTGATATATCGGTTTTTTTATATATCGAGATCTAGAACGTGTAGTATAATAAAGATGTATTTCGCCACAACAGAGGGAAATATAAAAAATACTTTTGAAAATATTACAGGCCATCCAAGTGGTGGAAAGTGGAAATCGACTTGAAAGACCTGAAGACTGTCCTGATGAAATCTATCAAGTTATGCTGGACTGTTGGGCGTACAGCCCTGAAATGCGGCCCACCTTCGGGAAGCTAGTCGATGTGTTCTCCCAGCATCCAGATTATGTCAACATCAGCCAACTCGCTTTGGATAATGATGAGTGAAGATTGAATTCAATTTTGCACCTTTTTAAAATGGAAGAAATATTTTGAGCGTAATTATATTATGTTCTAGAAAAATCCTAATGGTCTTAGAAGAGAGGATTGGTTACAATGGAGTATTTTAAAAAGATAGATAATTTATATTATTTGTATGACAGAACAGTTACAACCAGAATACTCAGATGCTCGGGAACGGTTTCCTTGGCTTTTTGACTCGATCAGTATGGATTATGTAACTGAATTAAAAAAGTAAAATTAAATAAATCAAATAGAATCTCGACAGTAACATGCAGTGGTGTAATTAAGAAAAGATGAATATTTTTTGCATTTTTACAATCTTTTAGAATCAGTTAAAGATTCTGCAAGTGATAGACAAATTAGATACCTGATTTTAAAATAATTAGAAATATGCCATGATGTGCCCCTTCGAGTATTTAATAAATATATATATTTATATGTACATAAATAGTCATCATATGTTATATGGGAACAAATATTGTGGATAGCATTTAAAATAAAGCATTTTGAATAGTATTTTGTCATTTTCTACTGACACTGTACTATAAAGGCTTTGTTTTGTTTTTACTAACGGTAAGTTGTACTAACTGTAACGTTTTGAAATGTTACAATTTATTTCTTAGAATGCTCATATCAGTGGTTTTTCAAATCTATAGACGTATTGCATATGTTCCTTTATAAGAACTATGAATATGAAAATATTACAGTGATAATTTTTTAAATACCTACATTATTATATTTAATATGCAACTTTTGATACAAAATGTACATTCCTTTACCTTGTACAAATAAGATTGTAAAATAGTTATTTATGTAGACATCTTTGAAATCGGAGAAAGGATAGTTACTTATCGTTTTTAAGCATTAGTTTAATTTCTTGACGTATTTATAGAATTAAATGTGGTTTTTTTTAATTAATTCATAAATTCAATTGTATGATCTATTTTAAACTTAATGTGGTCTTGCAATGATTTAATACCTTGAAAATGTAATTATTGAAGCAAATAATGTATTAAACCATAATTATTATAATGCCATGAAAACGCCATAGTTTATCTCCAGTGTGATCATACTACTATTGCCATGAGGTTGTGTTATTTTAATGTACAAAAGATTATATAGTTACCTAAAATTTATCTGTTTACATCGTAAAGAATTTATATTAAATTCAACGAGTCTGACTTAGGATATAATTTTATATTAATATGACAGATTATATCAGATATATTAAAAACAAATGTGATAATGGTATTTATAAAGGCGATTAATATTCCCTATTACTTGTTTTATTTACGTATTGCATATAAATATGACATGGCCAAATAAAAATTACTTTATTTTCTGAAAAATTAACATCGTTAAATTGTTTTATGATCGTTCTTAAAAAAAAATTGAATTATGATAGTGCCATAAAGGAACCTGTGTTACAATGGATTAGGTCAAACCGGTGACCAAATATAATGAAAACAAGAGAATAACCGAGTTGACCGATTGATCAAAGTAGAAAAGTATTATAATTGGCGTCCCACAAGGAAGTTTTTTGGGACCCCTCCTATTCTTACTATATAGAATATGCCAAAGATGGCGTTACTTTATACTGTGTGACCTGTAGATGACATATCGATAATAGCGCCACGCACAAATCAGATATTTGAACTTACACAGTTCACTAATAGTAATATTTAAATACATATATCAAAAAACAAAAACACCATAAAATTACAATCAAAATATAACGGTCACTTTTAAGGTAGACTGAAACAAACAAAATTCTTCAGTTCAATTATTGACAAACACGTTTATTGGGGTAACTTAAAATAGATTCCAAACAAAAAGAGGAGTTCATTTTTAAATATGACATTCGGTCAGTTGTGAACTAGTTATGACTACATACTATCAAAACAAAGTATCGCTTTTAAAATATGGTCATATTTTATAGGATAACTCTTCTATCTAAGAAGTGTATTCGTAGCCCATAAATGTGTTAAGACTATTCATGGTATGGCTCGTAATCAGTCGCTTAAACATGTTTTACGCTTTTAAGACATCTGTCGGCAATTTTTGAATGATCAATGAGTCCTACTTGACCGCCCAAAGCGTACTTACATATTTCTCTGTTCCACTGTAACATTTAGAATAGGTGCGAAGTTTTTAATAAACTGCCAGATGGCATAAAGGAATTACCAAATATTTTGTTAAAATTTAAATTTAAAAAATCTTTAATTTAAAAAAATATTAATAGTATAAAAAGTAATTGGGAATTATGAACATAGCTGATTGACGAGCTTATTCTAACTTCTGTTTTTTGGTCCCGCATGAAATAGAAGGAATTAATTTACCCTACTGATCTAACTATGCCCTTTATAATATTAATTTGTGTCTGGCTAACATTAATTATATTTACAGATACCATTGAACTTTTAATTTTCCGTATTGCCACCATGAGACTAAAGAACTATATCAATATTGAAACAGAATAACAAAGACTTCTCTTTGATACATTGCACAACTAAGATTAACATTAGATTAAAGTTTATTTACCTTATGAGCATACAATAACAAAAGTAAAGGTACGATACAGTATATCACAATGACTAACAAAGATGCATTAGGAACTGCCAACATCCTAATGAATATTTATACGGCATTCGTTGTAAGGTGGTGGGGGTGTTTCCGAACGATCTTCGACCCGTATTGCGTCCGGTTGCAAAGAAGCTTCGGTGATTCCGGGCAAGCCGTACACTGGGAAGGGTGGACTCCTATCTGGCAACGACAATTGTCTCCGGAACGCGGGGGGCGTCGCCAAATCTGGATTTAAAACATTACTCCAAAGCAAATTCGTTCTCATATCCCCATCTATAATTCTCCGGGCTCTCCGCCTTTGTCGCCTTGTCTGTGGACGTGTGCAGTTCAACTGACCGCAGTGACAAAACTTCCTCAGCCAAATGTATGTTCCAACAATGCCAATAGCGAGCCCGACTTCGAGGCCTATAACAAAGGCTTGTACTGCTGAAAAATTTTTGTCCAACTTTTCAAAGGGAGATAGCGGATCGGATGGTTTTTCTATAGGTATTGTGGCGTTGTCGCCGTTTGTCACATTCCACACTTTGGTAATATCGATATCTTCTCTAGGAGGACTATCTACGGCTATCATTTTCTCGAACATTTTGGGAAGTTTCTTCTGACACTGCTTCTTATAAGTTATTCCGCGCGACACGAGCCAAGTTTCTACTGCTATAAAATCTTGATTACATTGCAAATATTCGTTAGCTATCTCTAATCTATCTAGTTTTCGCAATGGACGCAACGCGTCTATATTTACCGTCACCATATAATTTTGACTTAGATCTAGTTTCTTCAAGTTTGATAATCTTGTAAATAATCGCTCCGGAAGAGATTTTATACGGCAATTATTTAGATTCAGTACCTGAAAAATGTACAATTTTTAACGTGTAGCTGCAACATATATATGAAAACAAAAGCCACTTTAAAAATTATAATTGAGATTAAAGTTGCAGGTCGCAAGCGTTCTGCTAAATTATATTACGTGGGACATATTTGAGGGATTTCTGCCTTCTCGCCGAAAATCGATTGGCAGATTATCACTTGCCAACTAACGTTTCGCAGAATTTTATTTCGCCGAATCATCATTTGCCTACTTATACAGGTTGTTATTATTATTGAAACATTTTTGTTCCATAACTATTTTTCTAATGTATCACATCATATTCAAGTGCCCTGTGTAGTGAAAAGTCCATAACGTCTTAGTGGCTGGTAAATGCTAATATCCAAGCAATCTGCTAAAAACTGCCATAATCCAACCTGTATTCCAAAATTATGTTACCTGCAATTTGTCGTGCATCAGAAACGGCTCATTCTTCAGGGATTCGAAAACATTCGATGACAGATCGAGCATCTGTAGCTTCGGGGTGTCCCAAAATAGGTCGGAAGGTAAGTACCTCAGCCTATTGTTACTAAGATCTAAGTGAACTAAATCTTCTAGCCCGGAAAATGCGTGCAGTCCAATCCAGAATATTAAATTATATGACAACGTCAACACCTGCAGCGAGGTGTAGCCGAGTTCCTGGAAGAGAGGAATACTAAATAGATATTTCGATTTCGTGTTACAAAGTTATATAGCTCAGATATGCAAGTACTATTATTGTAAATCACAATTATGAACGAACCAATGTGTATTAATGAATGTGTGACCGAAGTCACACTTGGTTTCGGATAAAAAACTTGGCTTCGGTCCTAGTTTCGGTTTCGTAAGGCCGAGATTTCGCCTCAACCGAGGCTAATGTTGGTTAGTTATTCGGGCACTATGAGATGTGTTTAGAACATATTAACATGGTACTTGTTGGGATAGACATTAGGATCCTGAATGTTATTAAATTGTTAGATGATTCGAGTGAATAGTTTTTATGGAATAATTTTAAGTATTTTGTTAGTGCGTGTTAATTACCACAAGATTTAATAAGAAATTGACAATGAATTTCACTTTCCCGATATAACACTTCACTGAATGATAGCAAAGTACATTATGATTATGTGCGGAAAATTATGTACTCGGAAAGTTTTACATAGTACTAAATTTTTGCATTTTATTATTATTGGTAAAAAGTGTTTCATTAGTAAAAGAAGTTCTATGGTTGCAGAATACCTAAATAAGTAAATATGTACTTAATACTTTTCCGAGATTTTCGTAAAATAAGTTCCTAGGTAACTTAAGTAGGATTTGTTTCTTAATAATTTAAATGTTAATTTTGGCTCTTGCCACTCACACATTTCTTACACACACATACACAAGCACACACGCACAGGCACGCACATGTACACGCACAAGTCTAATGCACTCTTTACTTTACCTGAATTACGCCGAACTAAACTAATATAAACCTATATATTTCTTAAGTTTCGCATTATAAGTGACAGTAAGAGAAATAAATAATCTTTAAACCGAAATCGAATTTCTTATATTCGTTTGTAAAAACTATATATACTATTACCAGCTCATTAAAACAAGTATTAATCATTCATATCTCCTAAAGAATACATGATTTCATAGTATCTTCCAACGAATTTATGATTTCATACATTGAGCGTAATTTTACAAAGATAGTCGTTGGTAGATAACATCATCGATTAATATTTACTTTTCTGAATGTGAAAGTTAAGAAATAACCAAATATTTTCGAAATAAATATTAAATCTTATAATAAATCGAAATACTTCAATTTCGACCGATACTAAAAAGGAAGCCGAATATCCGTTAACGGTTTCAGTATTCGCTCGGACACCGATATTTACGTTTACTTTTTATTTAGTAACAATGTAATTTACGCTTATAGCTTATGGTAACCACCAATAATTGGTATTTTAATTGTAAGAACTAATAATTTGAAATTAGAATGCGTAATATAGGAAATGTACATGACTCATGGTCAATCAAATGTAACAATAAGGCTTACAGGGATGTTAGTTGTCAAATTCCAATACATTAATTGCGCCAATTATTGGTCTACAGATGATAAATTTAAAAAAATTAATTTAAACAGATATTTGGTATTAATAATATAGTGCCAAGATAATACTTCTCTCATACAATCTATAAATAAAAATTTTGAGCTTACCTTAAAACAGTAATTATCCAGCTCGCTTATAACGTTATGGCTCAAGCTGTATATTTGGACTTCTTTCGGCACACCCACGCTCACACTGATAATGTTTTGGTCGGAACATATCGCCCTATTTAGACCGTTATCCAAATCACAGTCACATTGCTTCGGACAGACATCTGTTCCTACACAACACGTAACAAACAATAGCACAGCAAAATATCTTAACGCCGACATTTTCGCGCATTCATTTCATTTAAACAATGCATTATGGTTTTATTTTATTTCAATAATACACAAAACTGCACTGACTCACGCCTTCATACAGAAACGGAGCAATGTTGCACAAACTGATAAAAAAATAGTTATCAACTGTTCCATGTAATGAGATAAGATAACGACGGGTTGCAATCTTTGTTTATACCGTGAACAAGAATTGTTCTCGTTTGTGTTCAATACATTGAACTTGAGCGGTAAATATAGGCGTATAAATGTAATAAAAATATTGCCAAATACCTAAAACTTCTGGAAAAGAAAAAAACAAGTTATTTTCAAAGTAAAAACTACATACACATGAAATTGACATGCGTTATATACATAAAGTGCTACGTACAATGATGGATATTATTGAGAATAAGAAAAACTTTAATTTTTATATCGAAATATATTAAGTTAATATAATATATAACATACAATTATTGAATACCTGGTCAATAAGTAACATTCCGCTAAAGTACTTTATATGGTTCAATAGGGTGAACCAATAAACAAAAATATCATTAATTGTATAATCATAGTGAATATCGCGTATATGAGTCGTATATTCATCAACATCGCATAACAGAAAAAAACCAAATTATTCAAAAATTCATTGTTCTGTTCATTGCTATTTATTTATACTATTTACGCGTATGTTCTGCACGGCGCTTACTGCCCTGTTCCTTGCAACTGTATTGCAGTGGTTTTTCTATTTCAACGAATTTCAATTCACAAGTTTTACTTCAGATTATGGGGACAAGTGATGTATTTAATTCTAGTTTTGAAAAATTTTTTTTTTATAGCATTTCGAGCGGGAAATGACTAGTTTTAAATAAGTATTGTTTCCTGCTCCATTAGACTATGCTATAAATGTAAAATAGAAAGAGAGTGTTTCAACATTAGAATGAATCTTAATATTCTTATGATAACTGTGTAATGACATACCACTACTTGAAATATAAGGGCTATGATGATTAAATATAAAAATGGACTGTAAGTAAATGATAACAACATATTTGTTGTTGGCATTTACTTGCAGTGTGCGCTGTTATTCGAAATGATTAAAATTACGGTTTGCTATTTCTAAGCGAACAAACCTTACCAATTTTCTACTAGTGTGCTGCGTCTCCCTCTAGGAAGTTAAATATATCATCTTAACCATAGAGACATTACATATAAAGTAGGGGAGCAAGCCTAAAATGTATCCACCAAAAAAAGAGAAAGCAAATAAGGCTACCTATATCTCTGTATCGTTCTATTCGCGCACGCACAGGTGACATACTCATTCATCAGTTCATTATTTGAAAAACAAGCTATTTTTTACTGCGCATGCGTCAGTAGTGATATAGAGAGAAATAGAGATATAGTAACGCGATCGTTTCTCTCTTTCTAACCGTCGAACCTTGCCGCTTACAGATAGCCGTATGTCTTCACTAGTTCATAATTATATAATATCTTTATGATCTCAACACGATCTTTCCCTAACTTTCGATTTATCATATCTCCGCGTTCTAATTTGTTTTTTCACAAATTCTTTTACATGTATGTTTTTTACCCTATTTTAGTATTTTTTACATTGTTAAGATTTTCTTAAATATGACTGAAACATTGAGAACAATTACTATGTATGTCATCAACTATGCTGGTCTGTCATGTTTTGTTCACTGAAGCCAACTGATCTAAACGTTCGGTTGAGTACTCAATATACTGTGAAGTCATTCCTATTTTCCTATATAAAAATCATAACATGTTCTATGTGAACTAATTAATTTTAGTTCACATAGAACACGTTATTATGATTTTTTACAAAATATCCGTGACGTTAGTTTAAGAATATCATGTATGTTTATAAAGTTTACGTGATAATACACCAAAAATAGGCATTTTTTAGGCAAAGGCATATTTTTGGAGTAAAAAAAAAAACTGAATTGTTAATCAATCTTTCAATGTTATTTATTTTATTAATTTCCATCATTACTTTTTTGACACTTGTACATATATGTAGACATTTGATTTATTTGTCTGAACTGTCTGGGACAACGCCTTTGAAAACCATAATAGATTAAATAACACAGTTTTGTACTTCTGCGACAATTTTGTTTTATATTTTCACTGTACTATATGCTAATCGTAACAAATTTATGTTATCTGTGTTCACACTACTACACATTACTATTGGTGGATGACTAAAACACAAATCACTGTGAATTGGAATAAATGATTGTTTCTTGGCAAGTACTTCCTCTAAATTCGTAAATGTTAAATCAAATTTATAGTGTACCTATGAGTTATTAGTGGATAAACACAATATCATGAATATGTGATTAGAACGTATATTAAATAGCGTTTGCATGTGTATAAAATAAAATATACATGGTAGGTTGTGCTGTGACGTATAAAGTGTTTGTGGTTGGACTTTTCAGCTGATTGTTGTTTACAAAAATTTTCAGTGATGTACTCATTCGAAGGGGATTTTAGGCGCAAGCCCTTACAAAATCTGGCTGGAGCCAGCGATTCACGGAAGACAGACAGAGCTGCGCTTATTCTTCAGTCACAACAGCAGAGACAGAAACGAGAGGTTAATTTAAAGTTAATTATTTCTGCTCAATAGTTTTTATAATTTTATTCAATTTGAGCCATAAATCGCTTCAAAATTAGTAGTATTTTTTTGTTTTTCTTTATTAACGGTACTATTAATATATTTCATTTATCAATTCCATCAGTACTGAAACAAAATTATAATTTTTTTAAAGTAACAATCGAGTATAGAGCTTTTCAAGCACCTTATCACATGATTATTAAAATTATTCGAAATATTCATTACATTTTAAGTCACCACAACTTCTGTGCACTATATTATTTAAGTTTTATTTCTATATAAGTTCCAAAAAAACAGGTTGGTTGTAGATGACCTCAACATGCAAATAAAATGATATAATATTTAACTGTTCATTTTGCATTTACTTGCATTAATAATTTACCATACAACGAGAAATTCAAATGCCCTTAATTATTGCTTGTAATTTTGAAATACTCACAACTAAATTTAAGATTGTTATTAGTTTTTCAGCCAACTAGGATGTACAAGGTTGATATTTTGTTTTCTTAATACTTACACGTCAAGGTTTTGTCCAGCTCTCATTTTATATATGTCAGACTTCATCAACAAGTCAGCCTTAAGAAGTGCTCTACCAGACATAGACCTCCCGCAATCAGTGCCACTCCACCCAGTCCTAGGCCTTTTAAAGTACAAGTAAAACTAGGTATTTTTAAGTTATCAGACCATCAATTATTCACGGAATAATTGAGTGGTTGTAAGGGTGACCACTATTTAAAATCCTAAGATTGGATAAATTATTATTAGGTTTTTCTTACTTGAAATTCCTTTTGCTCTTGTGTGCAGTGTATGCCAATGGTTCATCCTTTATTCCATAGTGGGACATTCAAAGTATCTGGAGAATTTTTAAGTGTGCTAGACTCTTCTGCCTACCTTTTAGGGGAAATACAGGTGTGATGTTAAGTATCTATTACCTACATAAATTGATATACTTACAGGAGCACAGAAAACAATTGCACAGTACAATAAAGATACAAGCATATGTGAGAAGCTACCTCACCAGAAAGCACTGCAAGGAGAGTGAGCGGGAACAGTTTGATAACATCTTCCCTACTGCTAATCAAGATGACCAAGTGTTGATATCAGCTCTTATTGCCAAGATATTGTTCTTCTATGATGATAAAAAAGATTTTGCAAGACTGGTATGTTATTTGCTTACATGTATAATATTGTTTCTTGCTTAATAGTTCTGTTAATAATTAATTACTTAAGACATGCAATTTAATGTCAATGGTAACATAGTAGTAATGGCTGAAGTGGTTGAATAGAATTTTTTTTCTAAAATTCGATTGTTCCATTTGTTTGATTACTTACATTCAGTGTTATTGTCAATTATCAATAAAAACACATGAATTTTGTTGGACATAGTTTTAAAGGTGAATTAACCAGATTGCACTATATTACTCATGCTAAGATCTTTATAAATATGATAATTGAAATTGAAACCATTTTACCAATTTTCAGGTATCAATATCACAACTGATATTAAAACAATGGAAGAAGGTGTTTCAAAGCAGAGGCTCAGCTATTCAGATCAGGCGCTTGTTGGCTTTGCACCTTCGACTGCTGAAGACTGATTCTGAGGTACAATTATTATGTATACATAAACATGTCGACAGGGCGCGATAGCGCTCTTTGTGGGAGGCCAATGTCCAGCAGTGGACTGAGATAGGCTGATGACGATGACGGTAAATATGTCATACATGAATTAACATTTAGTCATTGTTATTATCATTAATATTTTGTAGTCTTATACAAAACCATTGACTATTCTGTAATAGTAAGATTTATCTCTAAATGTATAATTGCCTTGTACTCATTTATATATTGCCCTGTTTTCTCAGCAATCATTTGGCAATGATAACTTTTTTATATACAAAATACAGACGACTAGTCATATTTTGTTCGCAAACAAAATGAACTAGATGGTTCAATAAAATATGTTGATATTGGCGTTTGAGGAACATTGTATGAAATTCTTTGTATCCAGTAATAATAATACAGTTTTTATCAACTTACTGAACAAAATATTATTCACAGTAATTTTTATTTATATTGTGTTTTGTCAAATGAGGCATTGTTATTTCTTGGAATCAGGTTATTTTAGTTTTCTGCTTGTAGGCACAGTGAATAAACATTTAGACATTATTTGTATATTAATACATTCAGCAAAAACTTAGTACCTCTTGTTAAGAAAATTGTATGGAAGGAGAAGTGTAGGACTCAGTGTAGTTAAAGCATACATAGAGGAGTGCAGCAAGGTAAAATGTTTGTATTATATGTATTATTTAAACCTTAAATTGAGCTAAATAAAGTATTTATTATTTACGTTCCCATTGTCAATGTCAGACTTGAGACGGATTGTTGTCAATAAGTAGCACAGAGAAAAGATTTATATAAACGTAGTCTTTGACGTTAGAACCTGGACAACCCTCAAACTGATTTTTTTATGGTTTACGATCGAATTTCGATCGCTACTGTGCCACTAGTTTCATTAATTGTTTTACAATGTCATTATAATTAAAGGTTAGTATAAAACAGCACAAAAGTTTAACTTAATCATTTGCAGGTACCAAAAATGGTTCCTATACTAGACATTTTGTAGTCATTACATTAATAGTCAGTCGGTTCTATAGAGTAAAATAAATTTACTTTTAATAACTTGCAGGTGCCACTAGCAGTTCCTTTGAGAATGCTGGAGGTGTTTACATCGGCCCAATCAGCTGAATCATGCATGAATTATGACAATGCTGTAGACATCGTAGGGCTAACATTTTTGTATTTAATTAAAAGAGGTAAGCTGATTTACAATATCACAATGATGTATTTAATTTATTTCTAATGTTGAATAAAATTTAAATAATGCACATTGTAAACAAATTCTCCCGTTATTAATGTTGCCATAGTTTTTTTCTAAGTTAGATCAATGTTTTTTTGGGAAGCAACTCTATAATACTGTTGTGATACAATGTTAATTTTAGTGTAAATGTTACTAATAATATGTTTATTAATTATTCAGGCTACTTCAAAGATTTGCGTCAATTGATGTGTCAACGAACCCCACCCCTGTACGGACCATCTCCAAACCCACCAACTCTATTATCTGGTGCTCTACTAGATCTTATACAGAGACCTCTATGTTTGGTATCCCTCGTTAAATCATCTGAATATGAGTAAGTCACGTTTTTTATCATTATTTGTCATTAGTTTCAGTTTACACAACAATTTTAACCCTTTGCCTTTTCGCAGTTATTGTTCCCTAAGCGATTTTAGATAGATATATTTATATTTGAAAGCAAAAAATGTGTTGATAAAATTCTGTAATGTTTAATATCACTTTTGGTTTCATTGTATAGTTGAAAGCAGTGATAGCCTAGTGGTTAAGAATTCAGCCTCTCACTCCGGGGATGCTGGGTTCAAATCTATGGCGCGCACCTCTTTATAAAAGTGCGTTTTAAATATAAATATCACTTGCTAA
>DWJK01001640.1:0-16427 GCA_018248815.1 Croniades pieria auraria
TGAAGCAATGCCTGTTATATAAACCACGTGAGTAAATTATTATGTCATCATCATCATCATCATCATCAGTCTATCTTAGTCCGCTGCTGGACATAGACATTATTATGTAAGTATGAATATTTACATAATAATTTTGAATTCAGAAACAGAATGAACGTGCTCATCTCGCAAATGTTTGCCCTGGGTGGCAATCCTATCCACTTCCATCTCCTCCGCTATCAAATCCGCTAATAAATTGACCAACGGGCTACCTTATGAGAACGCAACGTAGTATAATAATTATTCAGTGATAATTAAACTACAGAATGCAACAATAATGAATTGCATAATAAATATTTTATTGGTGTTATTATTTGCCTTTTTTATGTGAAACGATAGAAAAATTAGTACCGTAATAAGTATTACGTATTTACGCATATAAAAATATAGTTGCAACGATTTACATACATCCTTATCTCAGTAGTATTGTATTTGCATGAATACGTAATTAAGCACGGAAAATGTTATTGAATTTCTGTGTAACAGATCACGATGATATGATAAATTGTAATTAGTTGCACTAAATTATTCACACGTGTAATATTGTTTGTTTTGTTATAAGCAAATAATGTTATTAAGATGGCAATATCATTAAAATCGTTTTTACGTTCCTCGTACTGTAATATTATTCATAAAATCTTTTGTAACAAACTATTATTGTAGAATAGTTTCTTTACGTAAACATTTAGTTTGAACATTGTATTAGGTATATCTAAATGTACGTAATTATTATCAATAAAAAATATGTACGTAAAATGTACGTAAGTATTATCCATGATTCGAACAGAAATCAATTTATTAAATGTAGTTCTTTCTTCATATATTTATAACGTTTATTAAATTTATGTCTATTCAGACATTTAAGTAACATGTCTTGAATTATTTAATAAGATATCATCAGCGTTTAAATCTTTTAATATCCGTACAAGACCGTAACAATATTGTCCTAAATATTATCAATTCGCTCTTAACACAACATACATTAATCTATTTAAGCACATTGGTAGCACTACAATAACAATCAAAACTTACAAACATTCGTTGAAAGAAAAATCATATATTAGTAAAGTATAAGGGCTAAACACTATACATTCAGTACATACATAGTTTGAATGTAACGGGATATATACGTATACTCACAACTACAACGGTAACCGTGATAGCGGTAGAAATAGCTGCGCACACGCATCCTTGTTTGATCTGTCGTTTTTTTGACAGTTTTAAGAACTCCTCTGTTCTCGCGTCGATGGTCCTGTAGAGTCCGAACTGGCTGATCCTCGAACTGACCGAGCCGTCACTCGACATGTTTATATCACTGTCCCTGACCGAAGAATGCCCTGTTTACTGCACGCGGCCGCGCGCAAAAATGTGAATTCTTTCCGATTGTTCGGTGCGATGTTTTCTTCTAGAGATTGTTGCTTAGTTCGGTGATGGGACCGTTACTTTCATTTTTGTGTCGATAGATTTATAGTGTTGCAGTAATTTTATATACGTAGTGGACTATTGCCAACATAAGCAGTTTCTGTCAGGAATGTTATACATGATTGTTATCTGGTTAGAGTCTGACGGTTAACAATTGTTATAAAATTATCCTAATTTTTTATTAATTATTTCAATTCCCGGATTACTTAACAAATGTGCCGATGGAAAAATTTCTTTTGTATTACTTAGTTACTTGTTAAATTATTAAGCTAAAATCTTTAGCACGTTACAAAAGCCGAGTACTATGTTTGATGTAACTTTGCCTTTTGAATGCTACATTCATTTATGCCCATAATTCTTGCGCTTGGCATTAAAATAAATAGAAATGATTATAAATCGATATAGTTGTCCGAGCATCACTAGCACGCAGCAGAGCGTGTCCGGCGCGAACGGCTATCCCGCATAGAGCGAGTGAAACGCCTGTTATGTGTGTTTACAACTGCTTTGCATATTCCACAACCATTAAACACACTATGAATATACATGGAACACATCTTACATGACATGTGTTTCCTTATAAATCCATTTATAAATAGATATCTCTACTAAAGTGACGTTGTGGCCTGTATTCTTTGCATGCTCATGATGAGTAGCTGTTTCATTCGTTGCTGCTAGTATTCACGTGTAAAATTTTCTCTTCGGTAGCATGATAGTTCTATGTGCTTTATTAGAAATTAGAATGTTTGGAAAAACAATGATGTCTTTGTTTGTACGATGTTTTTCTATGGACATTTAATAATTTTTCTCTGGTTCCTGGATCCTGGAGGTTATTGGAGTAAGACAGAGGGAGATTTGTCTAATATTCCAAATCGTTTAAGTTGAAAGTCCAATACTGAAGAATAATTATTGTCTTTTATAAGTTAGTTTACCTAGATTTTTTTTTTGCATCCGATAGGCATGTAGTATTTTTAAAACGACTCAATGACCATCTCGTGTGCTAGACGTGTAATACCGTCCGAAGATTAAAAACCAATTATCAGTATCTCAGGCAATGATAACAAATTGAGGTATGGCAATAGCTGGTTAAATATTTTATAGGGAATTAAGGACAAAATGTTATGTGGTTCTTAAGTACCAGTTTACTATAAATACGAGTATAAGGACTACATCACTATTAACCTATGTTTAAAGTCGTCGAATATCGAATAGAAATAACCGACCGTCAACTGATAGATTATTATTGAATACAGATCGCAGAGTCCCCAACTAACCAAGCGTGTATTGGTTAATTGTATGATCGTTTATTTTCAGACCAAGAAAGTGATTATTTAATGCAGCGTGAATTTTTTTTAAATATTTCGTAGGTAGCGATACTTCGTGATTTGAATGAATGTTAAAAAATTTTTATTCGCTTGTATGTACTTTTAGATTATTAAACGAAATAGCAGTTGGCTGATTTAATGTTCGACGACATGTAGACATTTATCACGCGGTTTACTTTCACGCGGCAGTGGTTCAATGAATATTTACTGCTTATGCCAACCACCTCATACAGTTTTTCCGTAATGTGGTGATAATAATAACAAATTGTATAACTTCACATACTCAAAGTGTTGAGGAGTGTGTTATGACTGCTATGATTAAACTATGCTACATTTCATCATCTACCTATTTATTTTTACAAACGTTTCACAAAATGTAACATATTAAGACCGCAAATTTAAGTATTTTTCTCCGATCGGGAATCAAATCTTAACTTCAGTCTAGTGTCTAAATATGCCATGTGGATATACGAGGTGATCCCCAACCCGCATGATTATTTTGGGGTTTATGGATAAAAATTCTCTTTGAAAGTGCATAACGGCGCTTCTTAAATGTGGCCTAAGCCCAGCAGTGGACTGATACAGGTTGATGATGTTATGATATGATGTCCAAAATTGTATAATGTGTCACCTAAAAGTATTGTAATGTATTTGCCGTTATGTATAGTTAGTAGGTTTATAAACAAGCCTGCAATAATACATGCAGTTTCATACATTACAATATAGATGGCGTTAATTACCGTAGTTTGTTTGCTTGAGTGTTAAATGAATAATGATTTCGCTTCATTTCAAAACTCGTTAAATCTGTATTACAGTTTATATCAGTTCAGTATTTGCCTTATTTGATAAATCTTCACCAAATAAGTTGATCTAGTTACCTAAGTCTTGGTCTCCCTCGCCAGCTGCAACCATCAGCAATTGCATTGTGTCATGAATAGAAATATATGTGTTATTATTGTAATATTTCCTCAAACAAAAAATGTTCTCTGGTGTTGATTTTGAGTTAACGTTCCAACTAGTCTTTTGTTGCGGGCAGATTTACCATAGTTATTAAACAGATGGCAGCACTATCGCTAATGTGATCAAACTGTCGAGTGGAGGCAGCATCAATATATTTGAAAGGGTTCTGCCGACATTAATTACCTAATTTAGTAGATATTTCGGATTAGTTAACAAACAGTCATGTTAAATTAAATTAAATTCATAGTTACTGACTGTAACAGCTATATTTAGAATTATCCATATTATAATTAAATGCATTTTAATGTGCATGTGATTAGCGTGACAACTCTGAGCCTTTTTAGTTAGAGAGGAGTAATGTCCGTGTCCAACAGTGGATCGCTAGGAGCATTGATGGTACTGGTTCGTTTACTTGTATTTTAACACGTGTTTTTGTTATACATCATCATGGCATTGGACAATACTTGGATCTTAAATGTATTGTACATTTGACTACATAATTTTTGTAAGGAAAAAAAAACGGCTATTATTCTTAATTTCATTTTTTTTATTTAAAAAAAATAAATTTTTACAATCTTACAACATATAATTAGTTAAAGGCAGTGTAGAGTTCGATATTTTTTTGAGTATTAAAATTATTAAAATTACAATATATAATAATAATTAATATACATATATTTTATTAATTTACATGTACATCCATTACTAGATTTCTGGTAACCTCGAGATACATTTATTGCTATTTCACCATTTACCATTGGACATATATAAAATTCTGTCTGCGTGTCTTATACAAGTTATACATATGTATATGTGTATTAAAAATTATGACAGCAACGTGAGTTACTTTCTCGATAAATTGGTGAAATATATGCATAGACTAGAAACCCATCAGGCAAAAAAATTTTTACTATTGAGAATTTTAAAAATGATCCACGTCGTCTTTCGTTTAAAACCTTGCAGTAAATGCATTTTTCGTTGATTTTCTCATTTCACTGAAAATACATGTTGAATAATAAGTTTGTAGACTAAAGTGAACTTTTTTCTCTATTGTTATTTAACGGATCGTTCTTCACCAACAAAAACAAGGCTCAATTTAAAAATAGGTACATACCTGCAAATATACTATTTGACATTTTATTGGTAAGTAGTCACTGCACGTCTTTTCCAATTCTCCTTATAAGATGATTGGTTGAGAGAGACGTCACAAATTGAGATATGTCATTAAGGAGAAACGTATACATTGCAACGATCACATAATATATAAATGGTTCTTAATGAAGAAATAACGAAAGTTCTGCACTAACATGTACATCGTTTGGCATCACAATATTATAATTATGGCATCTGGCAGAATTGCAAATATTCTACTATTATTTGTAGTAGTATTTAAAATTACCTTTCATTAGTTAAGTTACCAGTTTATTCGTCGATATGGCGAGTTAATTGGAATTTACTTATATTCAATGGCATAATTAGACTACTGACTGATATACTTCGCGTGTTTTGATCCAAGCCAGCTAAATATACATTTATAATACATCCAATATTATTTAGCTCACGTGTATACTACATTTAGTCTGCTTAAGACTTATTGTATTCCTCTATTTAATTCACATATTGCGTCATTCAACAGAAAGTAAATACTTAATACGGGAACTAAGTATGTATGTTGCATTACAACATATTTTGTTCCCGTATTAAGTATTTACTATTTATTTATAACTCAACTACTGGAAGAGTAAATCAAAACTTAGTGCTGGAAACACTTAAAATACAAACGGTACAGCAGGCTTGTCGTAAAAGTAACCTTGGTCAGGTACGAAAGGTGGCCGTGTGGTGTACGGTATTCTTATAGTCACAGGAGGAACATATGTCGGAATCGTTGGTCGTTTCGTTGTTATAAAAACAGGAGATTGTGTGGTAGGCGCGATGTAGATTGGCGGCCTTGTTGTCGATGGTATTGAAATATACGGAGGTCTTGTCGGGTAAGGTAATGGGTTGGATGGTTTAGGGTAGTCGTAACCAGTTGTGCTTTTGGTGAAGGGTGTAGGAGGTGGAGTTGGACGCGTAGGGGGTGGAGTTGCACGTGTTGGGGGTAGAGTGGGCCTTGGTGGAAGGGTCTGTCTAGTAGTAGGGGGAAGATATGTTGGCGGCTGAGGCGGTGGGGTAGGTCTCGTTATTGGAGGTAAGTAGGTTGGTGGCTGTGGTGGAATCGTTCTAGTAGTTGGTAATGGGAAAGGTACGGAGGGTGTAGGATAGTAATAGCCGGTTGTCTTAAATGTTTCTACTATGGTGGAATAAGTGGGCGGTGGTGGTCTTCTCGTGGTCGGTGGTGTTGGAGGTCTCGTTGGCGGTGGGGGTGGTGGAGGAGGAGGTGTTGGTCGTCTTGTTGTAGGCGGAGGAGGAGGAGGTGGTGGTGGTGGTGGTGGCCTTGTAGGTGGTGGTGGAGGAGGAAGTGGTGGCGTTCTAGTAGTAGGTGGAAGATACGTTGGTGGCGGTCGAGTGGTTGGTAGTGGTGGCGGCCTAGTAGGTGGTGGAAGATATGTTGGTGGTGGCCTTGTAGGTGGTGGTGGCCTAGTAGGTGGTGGAGGTGGCGGCCTAGTAGGTGGTGGTGGAGGAGGAGGTGGTGGCGTCCTAGTAATTGGTGGAAGATATGTTGATGGCAGCCTAGTAGGTGGTGGTGGCGGCGGCCTTGTAGGTGGAGGTGGTGGTGGCCTAGTAGGTGGTGGCGGCGGCGGCCTAGTTGTTGGTGGAAGATATGTTGGTGGCGGCCGAGTGGTTAGTGGTGGTGGCGGCCGAGTGGTTGGTGGTGGTGGCGGCCTAGTAGGTGGTGGAAGATATGTTGGTGGCGGCCTAGTAGGTGGAGGTGGTGGTGGCCTAGTAGGTGGTGGCGGCGGCGGCCTAGTTGTCGGTGGAAGATATGTTGGTGGTGGAGGTCTAGTCGACGGTGGCGGAGGTGGTGGTAAAGTGAATTTAATAGTTGGTTTGGGATAATTGTATCCCGTGACTCGTTTAGTATACAGTTGTGTGCTATAAGTTGGCGGGGTTTGTGTGGTCGGTGGTGGGGGTGGTCTTGTTGGTGGCGGTGGCGGCGGGGGAGGTGGTCTCGTTGGAGGCGGTGGTGGCCTTGTTGGTGGTGGTGGAGGTGGTCGCGTTGGAGGTGGTGGTGGAGGTGGAGGCGGGGGTCTTGTCGGTGGCGGTGGTGGAGGTGGTGGAGGCTTCGTTGTAGGTGGAGGGAATGGGACACGTGGTGTATTGTAGTAGTATCCTGTTGTAGAGACTTTGGGCGGTGGTGGTGGAGTTCGTGGAGGCTGCCGAGGTATAGGTGGTGGCGAAGGCGGCGTGCGAGGTGGCGGGGGTGGCGTCTTCGGAATCTGTGGCGGGGGTGGGAATGGTATTATCGGTTTCTCGTAGTAATAACCATCTGAAGGTGGAAGATTTCGTGGTGGTTCGGGCCTTATTCGTGGAGGCTGTGGTGGTTGTTGCGGCTGGGGTGGCAATGGAAGTCTTGGCGGGTTCGAAGGTATGTTTGGAGGTGGTATTCTTGGTGGCCCTGGCGGAGGTGGTGGAAAAGGAATTTTTGGCTTAGGGTAAAAGTACCCATCTTCGTCTAAGTTAGCAACAATCGGCGAACCAACAATGGCATAATTCTGATTAGGGTAGCTAGGTATAGCGCGCGGGGCTCGGTCCGCTTGGCAGGCATGGTACAGCGCCAACAGGACCACCGCAATGTGTAACATCAGTTTCTGTAATTAAGAAAACAATGTTTTATGGCAAATTTTACTCTTAATTTAATATTGCTCACAGAACATAACAAAAAAGTTACTACTTTTGTATGCATAGCAAATTAATTGAAAACTGTAAAAATTCGCTTCGGTTGCTACGCTACTATTCGTCTCACTATAAAAATGAAAAACATAACGTTATTAATATTTTTAAATTAATAAGTTTATTTATTAATTTTGGATTATTTATGAAATTACCTGGTAACTTATTTATCTATACGAATATTATAAAGTTGAAGAGTTTGTTTGGTGAATTGCGCTAATCTCAGGAATTACTGATTGGAATAAAAAAATGTTTCCTTGTTGGATAGTCCATTTATCGAAGAAGGCTTTAGACTATATAACATTACGGAACAATAAATTGGCGCGGAACATAAATGAAAAATGTTGCCAAAACGGGAAAACTTTTCAATATCAATCAATTAATTCATTGTTCTCTATTTAAAGTATTTTCTTTCTAAAATATTAATGCGCAATAAACTAGCCTGGCAATTCTATTTCATTTCAAGCGATTTTAAAATAAACGAGAAGCATTGCCAGTAATTCGCAAAAAAAAAATCGCACGTGGATGAGGTTAGCTCACGTTGTTTGTTTGCTACTATTGACCTAAATAAAGATGTCACGACCAATATCAAACATGTACATAATTGTCAAATATTTGCTGACACGCCGAACATTGGTCAATGCCATGTTCTTATGATATACAATGACCACTCACTACGAGTCGTATCTGAGCCGGTACTTTAAACATTAATATTTGTATAACGCTAATGGGTTTTTATACATATATTTTTAGCGGTAAAATGGGTGTTGCGTAATGTATATTTGATATTTGGATGCATTCATAAAAATAATCGTAAATACAGTATATATGCGCGTTCTAGCATTTATAAAAATAATAGTAAATATGGTATGTATGCACCTTTTAGCATTTATAAGCAATAGTAAGCGAAGGAAAAGTTTTGCTATGTTATCATTATTGTCATTATAACGACAAGCTAGATCCCTTACGGAATAGACAGAGAGCGTCGAATGTAAAGTATGTGTATCTTTCCAAGCCCGACCTGCTTCTACTACATTCATTAATCTCTTAGCACGCGGGCCGGTTTCGACGATTAAAGCTTTTTTATAAAATGCATTCTGTACGCCACAGAATAAAATCTCAGATCCATTATGGAAATGTTCATATTTTGTTAGAATCGAAGGCACACCCAGAACAGTTAAATCTCATTTATTAGAATCAAATAATAATAATTATTATGAACAAATTATTATAATGATCATTAGCAACTGGAACAATAAGCCAGTTTAACGGATAGACGACGAAATCAACAAGCGAGCTCATATTTATATATATAGTACCGACAGCTTATTAAATGCATTTTAATTATCTGAGTACCCTTATAGCAGCAAAGTTAAACTTAGTCGGAATTAATTTTATACGTTATATAATTTTACGTATACATATTGTAATATATACGTATTATAATTATTATAATTGTATAATGACTGGTCGTCGAGTAGTTGCAAGCGCGACTGCCGATCGGGAGGTCCTGTGTTCGAATGCCGGGTCCGGGTACCATTGGATTTTTCTAATTTAGAATTTCTAGTAGTGGTTCGCAGTCTGGATCTGTGCCCGGTGTATATTGCCATACACCGGGCTCAGCACTTATTCCGTGGGACATGGGATAAACGTAAGTGGTGAAACGTGGAAGTGTACTACACTCCTCTGCCTACCCCTTTGGGGATTATAGGCGTGAAGTTATGTTTTTTACGTTTTATAATTGTATAAATAAAATAATTCAAAAAAAATTACGTGAAATATTCTCAAATGCTTTAAAAAGTATTCTGCATTTCGCGTTTATCCTATTCGTGTACCAAGAGTCGGTACGTATGTACATGTGTATATATTTTTACTATTTACTGATTACGATATCCGAGTTAGTTGGTCAATATTATTTTTCTGCACATGATGGAAGTCACGTCCTCACTCCCGAAAGTCACGTATATATCTTAGTAACAACTTATTCGAATAAAATTATAATTGATTTTTAAATAGTTTTTTAAAGAATGAAAAAGTGATACATCCTGAGTATCGCATACGTAAGATGCTCAGTCGTTAACTTTTAAGTGAACTATGGTTTCGCAATTGTGACGATAGAGTACGAGTAACTCTACAATGTATGGTACAGTATTAAATGCTTATTCAATATCTGTTAGTCGTACGACGCACTTAAATCAAAACCGCCGCACCGTGAGGTAATGGGGTAGTGAACTTTTGTGGGGAATGCAACGACACGATCACGACTATCGAACGACTTTTTACTGGTTTTCGTCAGGTTAAAATTAATCGTTTGTCTTCAGACTTATTATAAAACTGATCCCATAATTATGCCATAGTCATGTGCTTTAAATTTCGGTATCCTACTTCGGAAGTCCTAAGCTCAAGTAACGGCCAGGTTCTATCTTGTTATAAAATTAATTGCGTTTTAATATTAAATCATATATAATTATCAGTAATGGACATCGTGAGCAAAATCACACTTCCGAGTTTTTCGCAATGTTTTGAAGTCTATCATTCCGCTCTCGACCTAACATATTCTATATTTAGAAATTCAGTGACAGTACTTTTGAACCTTAATCATTAAACTTTGTATGGACGACCTATCTGTCACCCCCGACACCGTGTCCATTTTCATTTGAAGGCGCCATTACCAATTCTCCATCACCAATTCGCCATGTCCATTTTCTCCTGAGCAATTGTTGTCCAAAGGTGTTAGTGTACCTGCTTGGCTGTATCTGTATGTATTAAGTGTGTTTAAGGCAGAAGCTCTTAATAAATTTTTTATAGAATTTAATATAGAACCAAAAACTATAGCTCAATTGAAACTTAATTTTGTAGATCAACGTCATTAATCGTTTAATCATAGCCAGTATCAAGTTGTCTTTTTATCTCGTTCACAAAAGTATCGACCTAAAACATAGCATGTGATAAATAACTCGAAAGCAAACATCCTGTATAACGAATAGTAAACCTGAGAGAAGCCACATATTGTAGGCGTCGTACGTGGGTTTGTGAGATTACTCTACGGTTTTGGCACATTGTTTGAAAGTAGCTCAACATATGTATATATAAATTTAAACTATTCCTTTTTAGTCTCTTACTTTGTTACAATAGTCAATAATATTTAATAATTACTTATATTGTGTAGAACCGAACTTTAGTAACAGTATTAACCAAGAGATAAATTAATATTCATTCCTTTAAACTAAAATACATTAGGGTTATTTAATGGGAGAATTATGTTCTTAGAAAAATATAATATCAGCTATAAAGTTTTCGGTTGGTAGTTAAATAAAACGCATGGGACTTTAAATAACATTCGAACTTGAATTTTCAAACGAATTTGTATATTACTATTAAATGTTTCGTTAGTATTTATACAAATGAATATTTACATATACGAGTATACCCGTTTAACTTACGTACGTACTCATTTGCATACTTAAATTTATATGTATATAAAAATTACATGTTTAATTCGATTAATAATTTTAATGATCATTTTTTACTCCTTTAACTGACGTGTTATATAAATACCAAAAGATTTCATAAAAATAACGTTATTGTAACTTTGTAAGAGCCATTTATATTTTATACTCTACTCCTCTAAAACAATTACGCCACATACGAACACAGTGAACGGCTGCAAGAGGTCATTATTATCACATACGCAAATACTTGTGGTACCTATTTCTTTTGAGCAAATATTTCGACGTCTTTTCTTTAAACCTGACCTCGTTTTACTGTCAACAAAGCACAAAATACTGACAACTGCATGAATTTTAAGAAAATATGTATATTGAATGTGGAAACCGTTGGTAGAGCATGGAAAATCGGTTTCACGTGTTGATAGACGTGTGGTCTCATTTTCAACTCTACATTAATATTGTTCAGTTTGAATATTTATAAAACGAAAGTGTTCACAGTAATATGTGGTAACTGGTCATGCGTAATGGCACATTTTTACAACTGTTCTGATATAGAGTTTCTGTTGAGCTCTAGCACAAATAAGAACAATATTTTAAAACAGACCATAGACATCCATTTGATTGACAACACGCAAAACATGTACTATGACAATTAAACTATAGTTATAGTTACAGATATTCGAAAGCTCTAAGTACAATACTCGTACAGTTGACCAAAGAGTACGTCCTTATTACGTCACCCAATCAACGTATTTGATTAACATTTCATTTGACATTAAGTCTACGGAGCGTAAAAATTACGAATAACGTCTATTGGCTTAATGTTTAATGAACCTAACTGGTGATCCGGTGGTTGTGGATACGATTGTCATCTAGGACAAATATTTATGTAGCGAGTGTGTGTGACATGCGCGACTTTTCTACTTAAAAATGTATTTAGAACCTTATAAGATACAAGTATGTTTATCAGCTACCTGGTAACCACAACACAGTTTAATTAATAATGGATGGATTGATTATATCACGACATGACACTATTCTCGCCAGTTAGATGACGTAAAACCGACTTGGCATAGAAATGAATTGGGTAGGTTGTGAACACACACTCGAGGAATTCAAGAGGATGTATTGTTAAGTTTAATTTAAAGAAAACAAACATATCCGTAGCATCGAAAGTAAACGTTGCATAAAATAGCCTTCAAGATAATTTTATTTGAAGTTTAAGGGGATGGCAATCTCAAATTTATTGCCCGGTTGACATACTTTTTTATACAAAAGCATTGAATTAGTATAAAATTGAAAGTGTTTTAATCTAAAGTCACTTTTGTTTGCATTTTTTTTTATAAATGAATACCTCGAGTTTTCTACATGATACGGGAGTTGACAAAGAAAGATCGCTAGTAGTTTTGAAAGTAATTGGACTATTTCGAAATACGTATGTATACACAATTGAACCATGTATGTATGTATATAGAAACACAAGAAACATTTAATAGTAAAAATAGTGCTAAGTGGTACAAAATTGTATAGTTTTTGTGAATGAATGAAAGTGAATATTTGTTTTAAGAAATATTCGCACTTATACGTAATTCGCTTACATATGGAATAAATAGACTTTAACCCAATTTCCGCATAATTACTTTTTTTTCCTATCCCTACAAAATTAATGTTTTTAATATTTAAAGAAGAGCGGTTTACATTTTTACTATCACGAGATTTAAATAGAACTTTGTGTTACGTAATATTTTGCCACGAATATTCAAATCATAGACTTTTTCGTTACTAAAATCTCGCATTCTTAATCAATGACACAAGGTGCCTTATTTGGGGTATTGCCATTCGCCCTTTAAGGATACTTGCACAATTAATTGTGTACCTACAGTTGGCTTGCCTCTGTTATCGAGTGATTAATTAGACATAAAGACGGTTTTGTTAAATTTTACGATGGTCAACAATAATGAAACACCGTTGAAAGTCGTTTTTACGATAATGACAGCATATGAACCGGCATTTAAATCTGATGACATTGAATCCTGTACACGGTGTTGGTGATCCGCATTCTCTCCGTAACGTATTATAGTCCAAGGATTCTTATATACATATGTGTCCGGCGAGGAGGCATGGCGGTTAAAGCATGTCCGGTATTTTTTTATTGACCAACTTTGTTGTCATACTGTAACCAACTTTGTAATCGTATTAATAAGATTTTTTTGTCATATTATAACCACGTTGCTCGTGATCATTGGTCGAGTGATTGCAAGCGCGACTGCCGATCGGGGGACCCTGGGTTCAAACCCCGGGTCGGCTACTATCGGATTTTTCTAATTTAGAATTTCTAGTAGTGACTCGGAGTCGTGTCTGTGCCCGTTGTATGCCAATAGGCTCATAACCTATTCCATGGGACTTAAACGTAGCTGATGAAACGTGGGAGTGTATTACACTCCTCTGCCTACCTCTTCGGGGGTTATAGGTGTGATGTTATGTATATTATAACCAATTTTATTAACGTATTCGTATTGTAACCAATTTTGATATCGTGATATACTCGTTTTCCTTACGAATGTTTTATTAACAAGTCCTATTATTTTAGTGATCGGAGGAGGCTTCTACGTGGTATATATAATAATAAAATCATTAATAAATAGTGGGCATAGACCCGCCCTGGTAAATGCCACTGTATCTAATTCGGGGTATTCCTAACGGATGCTAAGAATCAACAGGTACCTGGTTAAATGAAATATAAATAGGCTTGATTCAAAATAAATGGCAAGTACCAATCTGAATGTTTGTATACATTGTTTCGGGAGCCAAGGTTTAATTTTGTAACGGTGCCTTACATGTTGTTACTAACGGTAGAACAGTTGCATTTCCTATCTATTAATTATCTTTCTCGAATTTATAAATAATAAAAAAAGAACCTATAGATTTTGCATGTATTCATAGTGTAATATGATATGTAGGTTAGACACTTAATATTTCAAAGCAAATTAACTCCATACAAGGCGTGTTTTCAAATCTTAATTAAGCCTTACATTTTGTGTAGAACAGACCTCGGACTCGTCGACTTATCTCGTGTAGACAGATGATCTTATAATTTGTTGTAATCTTTTCGTGTATTAAGTAGATAAACATAAATAAATAATACGAATATAATACGTTAAAGTTGCAGTTCATCTGTCCGTCTATTTATTAATTAAATATTGTGAAATATCTTTCCATTCGTAATATTAAATAAGAAAAAACGGTATGTGCACTCGTCTTAATTTTTTAGTATTTTACGTGTTAAGAATATATGTTAGTTGAGGAATGTCCTGCGACTACTTCTCAGACAGTAATTTAATTTCAAAATCGAGCACAGCAACTAGACAGCTGATAAACTATACATTTGTATAAATCTCTAAATACATATTGATATAGATAATTTTATAGACCCAGACACTATAAATACTATAAAACATTTACCTGGGTGTAAGTTATAAGCACATTCCCAGAATCAGCAGTCAGACTCCATTAATCAGAGGACTAAGAGGCCAGTCGATATTCGTAAAGATATGTCATTCACTACAACACTTTGACTCTTTATTTCTTGTAAATAAGTAATCAATCGTAACCAAGCGTTATCGTTCAGATATGTTAACAAATACATTTTCACATACTTTTCAAATATACTCAAGATTTTATTAGCATAGCGTAATTATCACAGCAGCATAAATACAACCCCAATGCAAATGTTTTGACAGCTATAGCCGTGCGCATCAGGCATTCTAAAACAAATGACACGCGGTAGGCTACAGTTAATTAATTTTGTTTTTTCAACAGCCTTGACATTTTTCTAGATATTTAGTAGATGCAATTTATACGAATGTAATCTAAAATTACACTATGTAAATATTTTTGTCTCGGTTCCGGTTATCACGGATATTAATAACATTATTTATACATACAATCTTAGATAAGTATTTTTTTGTGTTTGCGATAATGTAATCCAGTTCTGCATATCATATTCCATTCAGAAATTGAAAAGATATTATTGATGTATTTCTTTGAAGTCGCCATTCCGATAATGTAAAGATTTAAAAAACTTAATCTGATCAAGCATTAAATGTGCTTTATTCATTGTACAATAACATATAATTTATACTGCAATATTTATTTAATTAATAATTGTTATTCGGGTCGCGTAATCGGTATTATTATCATTTCTTTATGTCAGTCTATCCATGTCAGGGCGGTGAAGAAATATCCCACGAACCTTCGCCTACTAGGCGAATAAATCTGGCGTTGATTGATCGCGACATAGCGCAGCCTACCTAGGTATGACTTAGTGTCTTGCAAGCCTACAGGAAGCAGTGTAGCCGGTACCAGGAGTCGTGCTGTGCTAGGCCTAACCCACTTGCCCAGCCTGAGGAATATTGGTAAAAACCTCTTTGATGAGGCCTATGTCCAGCAGTGGCCTTAAACAGGCTGATGATCATGTTGACTATTGTGCTTATATCGTCACGCCAGGTCCTTTGTGGTAGAGGACAATGAGTACCAAATATCTTCTACTTGCGAACTTCGCATGCTTTTTCTACATTCATCACTCTTTCCGCTCCTGCTTCTCTTTCCATTTTCATTATTATATATAATGTTATTAAGTGAATATTTCTGATGTGATATAGATGGTTATGTTGCGTAGTAAATAATAAGGTTTCATCTACTCTTATCAATAAGCAGGCATTGCATTATTGTTGGCAAGGGCAAAGAAACTCGACACCAATGTAAGAAGAGGCAGACGTGGGTTGTCGGAATTTATTTATTTAATTTTACGGCTTGTCTATTAAAAGCGTCTTATATTATGTATAATAGTGTTATTTCAATCTCGCATTTTATTACTCGGCAAAAAAAAATTATACGTGTACTCTCAAACTATGTATAAGTAGGAATTTTAATAGTGAAGATTTCATAGAGCTAATTTGCTAAGTCATAATAAATAAGTTTGTGAATACGACGTAAAGAATAAAATTAAGGTTTCATCTCAACATTTGCATATAAAATACACTTAATGAGATAACATCGTAAATAATATTTAAAATTCCATTGTAAGTAGTATCTACGTAGTTGTATTAATCCATCATTATTGACTCTACAATATAGAGTCGATGAGCTGTTTTAGCTCAATGGCGCCTATAAGCTTAAAATGATATGTCCCATATGACATTTGTTTATACTATTTATAAAATAGCATCCAAATTGCGTAATACTTGATGGGCACAACTGTCCATCATTATTGACTCTACAATATAGAGTCGATGAGCTGTTTTAGCTTAATGGCGCCTATATGCTTAAAATGATATGTCCCATATGACATTTGTTTATACCATTTGTAAAATAGCATTCAGATTGCCTAATCCTTGATGGACAT
>DWJK01001641.1:0-16424 GCA_018248815.1 Croniades pieria auraria
AGAGGTGCGCGCTAGGATTTGAACCCGGTCTCCCTGAGTGAGAGGTCGAATTTCAAACCACTAGGCTATCACTGCTATTAAACTGGAAATTAAACACCTACATTTACTCATACATTAAACATTTTTCAACATCTCTGTAAGTAATATAGTAAGTAATAATTGGCAATTGTATTTCTGAATCCACTAAAAATATTAAAAATAACGCATATTAAACATTTTTTCATAGAAAAAAACCGTAGTTTTCGAATCGTTATAAATTTTTAATATTTCAATCATTAAAATACCTTTTAAGTATTCCCGCAATGATTTTTTCTTTAAACTTTTTTTTATATTTGTGTTCAATGAATAATTTGTTAATATTTGATTTCGTTTTGACAGTTATCCAAACCAAAACATCTGCGCGGCGGTGTGCGCTTCGTTCCTGAGATCCCGAAAAATCCCAGCGGGAAGATCTTGCGCAACCGCCTTCGGGAGATGGTCAAATCTAGTAAAAGTAAACTTTGAGACGACGAATATTATAAACACGAAAAACTAAAATTACATCTGAGAATAAAATTTTATAAAACGCTATGAAGTTTATAATGCATAAAAATCCATTTGTTTAATTTTTAAACCATTTTTAATTGGTTTATCTTTTCCTTGAAATTTCTTGAGAGTTCTTAATTGTACACGTTAAATGTCCCAAACTATCGTAACAAATTGTAACTTCCAGTTAAACCACTCGCTCTTTAATACACCCTAAATTCATTCAGGCGGGCTTAGCAGTCTTAATGCACATATAAGTTCCATAATGGGCAAGAATCCCTCAGAAGAAGCCTGTGTCCAACAGTGGACTAAGACAGGCTGAAGATGCTGATGCACAAGATTGAAATGACTCTCCAATTATCTCCCATCCATTTAACTACTAGGAAAATATGTATGATGACTTTCATATTATTTTATGCAAGTCATCATTGATATATGTTCTTTTTAAATTCGTTGCATACCATGTCCAAAGTCTCATTGCTCACATAAATTTTTACACACGACGACACGACAATACAATACACACGACGAACCGTGTCGTGCTTGCTTATTCTCGTGACCAATGTCCCCTTTTAAAATATCATTGCTCGTGCCAAAGTCACTCTATTAAAAAGTATTCAAATAATAACCATATTAAAAAGAGCGTCAGAGTTATTTCTATACTTCTCTTGGTTAGCGGAGCCTTCACATATTGGATTTTTTACTGATGAAAGCAGTGATTTGAATTTAGATAATTTTGTTATTTTATAATGCTATTTACCCGAAACTTTTGGTAGACGAAACAACCAAAGCCGGTAAATGGTTTCCGTCGGCTTTGGACATTCACAACAACACATAGTTGTTAATTTTTTAAAAAGGCCTCATTCCTGACATTTTTAAAATATCTGTGAAAGAAGTTTATTTCACAAAATAATTTTTCGCGTTAGAAAAGAACGTAAAAAACTGTGTAAGAGATTTGATTTGTATCTAGTTGGTGTATATAACTTTTATTTTCCATGCTTTCTACAATGAATGAGAGAAGATATAGGTACAAGAACATAAAAATATTACAATATAGGCCGTTTATCGTCCAATTTGTATCAAAGAATATTCAAATAAAATTGTAATTTTAGACTTCCCATTATATAGGGAAAAGTTTTATGGTGTCACTGGCAACACTGAACAAGTAAGTATGAGACAGCGTATTGCAAATGAGACAAAAAGATTTTGTACTTACGATAGTGTGCAGGAAAACGCAATGAATCACAATTAACAATAACACAAGAGCGTTCACACTTCACGTTCAGTAACATCAGACCGTAGCGCGGGTGGGACGTGTCGAGAATGTTGAAAAAAGCGAAATATATTTACGGTCCCAACGACAAAATAGTCTCGGCCAAGTTGAATGCCGGCGAGTATTTGCTGACCAAAATATGGGAGTTTAAAGACAATGTCGCTCTGGTGAGTACACTGTATTGTTTTTGTGAAAATTCGCGTCAATTTATTCGATTATCTACATGCTCATAAAAAACATCTCGCAGACCAAAGTTTACTCTGTACTGCTTCCATGTACGTCCTTCGTAAAACGGAATCTAAGTACTTATTCAAAGTAAAACGAAAATATAATAGCTAATGCATTTGCGGGAGAAAACTGACATCTGATTAAATATGTACCGGCTTAACTCACGTACATTTTTAGGTATGGCCTGACTAGTTTCGGACCTTTACGAGGTCCTTCCTCATGAGCTCCCGCCGCATGCAGCGAGGTCGCGACGGAGACTGGCTGCAACCGACCGGAGCTCATGAGGAAGGACCTCGTATAGGTCCGAAACTAGTCAGGCCATACCGAAAAAGTACGTGAGTTAAGCCGGTACATATATAATCATGTGTAAAAATACTCACGAAACATTTATAAAACCGACATCTCTTACCATCTTCTGTATTTCTAGTAGGACTACCAATACTCTCTATTTATCTGACTCCTTTATACGTCCTATCAGTATATTCTCACGCCAAGTTCCTTATGGAATATGTACAGAGAGGCGCAAAATATGAAGCTTTAATAAAAAATATTCTACTCGCAGCATAATTTCAACTCAACATAGACCATCGTTTATGGTTCCGCTATTGGACATGAGATAATCTGACAGGTCTTTGGGTTTAAAACGGTTTAAGGTCAGTGTTTGTCACGTTTGCCAAATACACGTTACAAAACTCTACTACTTTGTAGAAAATTATGGAAACCTCTAAGGATTTTAAGTTTATTAACAATGTTTTCCTTTATGATTGCGAGTGATATTTAAATTTAAAATACTCTTAACTCAGGGTAATTAGAGGTGCTTGCCAGAAATCGACCCGATTCCCCCGGAGTGGGAGGCTGATATGCACAATCATTATATCAGAATCATTTCTACTCATTGTTACTCATCTTTGTTACGTACAATCAAGAACAGAAGCTGGATGCGATGCTTTCTTTAGGAAGACATAACCTGCTGTGGAAAGTTATCAACATAGCCCGAAGGATTATCAAGCTGAAGTGGCAGTGGCCTAGTCACATCTGTCGCAGAACCGACAACCGTTGGAGTAGACGTGTTCTGGAGTGGAGACCGCGTCTTGAGAAACATAGCGTAGGACGCTCTTTAGCTAGATGGAGTGACGATATATGCAAAGTGGCTAACAGCAGTTGGATACGACGAGCTCAAGATCGAGCTCAGTGGTGCGCTACTGGACAGGCCTATGTCTAGCAGTGGACGGAAATAGACTGATAATGATGATGATGAATCTGCTGTGGACAGAGACAGGCTGATGATGAAGATAATGATGACGACGATGACGATGATGATGGTAAATCAAACCTACAATATGAAAATAGTATGCGGCTGACGCTACTTGTCATGAACCTTATTGCCTGTTGTCCATGCCTGTTACTACAATGACATTCGGCTTACTTAAATAGCTACAACTGCTAACGGATAGGTTTTTTTCGATTCCAAATTTGAATCTACTCGACTCTACATATTTTTAATGTTGAGTTCAGTTATCAGGAACTAATTTAGCATTGTTTAGTTTCGGGACGTTTTGGAATAAACGAAACGTAACTATTCCATTGTAATCATCATAACAGCCATTTCGGTCAACTGCTGAACGTAGACTTTTCAGTGGCACACCACTGAGCTCGATCTTGAGGCCTTCAACATATTAATTCGTTTCCATTAAGACGGGTCTGATTCCGGTTTTCATCTTTTGTAGAAACAAAATAAAGCACATCTTCTTAAACATTATAATTATATCGTCACGCCATGTCGTTTACAGTACGGTCAGAGACCACTGAATTCCAAGCTCTATCCTCACGAACCTGATGTGCTTCCTCTATGTACATTTATCTCTTCATACACGTGCACTATTACACTGAACTTCGTACCACGAAACATTTTCCGCCTTCGAACAGGTAGTCGCTGCTGTTATCGTTTGTGCAAATTTACTCATTATCCTCGCCCGATATACATCGGAATATAGATAATCGTATGAATAAGCATGATATTCCAATATTTATCGTGGCGATCTATACAGTTAATTCAATAGTCAGTTCAATAGTCCATTTTAAATTGTACACTTTAATGATACATTTTCATTACTAACTACCCTCATTTAGACTAAGTTAAAGCTTTAAAAGGTACGAACTATGTATCTCCTTTTTTTAGATAAACGGGGTTACAAATGAAGAACTTACCTATGCCGAAATAGCGCAGGAGGCAATGAATCTAGCTGTCTCGCTCACACGTATTGGCGTTAGAAAGGGAGATGTAGTGGCGATATGTTCGGAAAATAGGAGAGAATTTTGGAGTACTGTTGTTGGGGTCGCCTGCGCTGGGGCAGTGGTCACCACTGTGAATATGGGCTACACTAGAGGTTTGTGAAACAAAGTAAAGCTGTGATAACAAAATTATCTTATTTCCCGTTTGAAGAATATTGCGTGCACGGAAATATGTTTCAGTTGGTATAGTTAATGTGTACTTAGAGAAGGAGTGCAGACACTAAAATTTTAAATGTAAAATATATTAAAAATACCTTAACTTGAATTAAATAAAACGTTCATTATTTACGTTCCCATTGCCAATGTCAGACATAAATTAATGACAATCCTTTATAACGTTCAAACCGAAAAAAAATATGAATTACATTCGAATTTCGAACGCCACTCGACCACTAGTATATTATTTAGCGCTGTTGGATTGCTAAATAAATTAATAAATACGCTACTATACTTACTAAGTGATAAAATAAATACTAAATTAATAAATAAGTGATAATAACGTTATTAACGCTGTTAGATTACTAAATTATTAAATAAATAAATGAACGTTATTGTTATCGGTATCAGACCACTTACTAGTATATTCACTTTACGATAGTACACTTGATTTACGATTTCTTCTTCGTAACGTATTATTATACGGCTGATTGCTATATCTTTATTGCATAATAAAATGTTTTACGCAACTACATATTACGTAATATTTTTATTATTTATTAGTATTTAATCTCTCATATATTTATTTAAAATACCTACATGTTTAATGTATATATTAATTTTGCTAAATATTTAATATGACGGAACTCACATAAAAGGTCTTTTTTCTAGTAATTTAATCTTTCTTTAGAATATGACTAATTCTACATAGGAAATCTTACAATTTTTTTTAAAAAAATTCACATGCCCATTTTTTTACCCGCAGACGAATTAAAACACGTAATGAGCATAGCGAAACCAAACTATATCTTCTGTTCCCCTCTCGCATATAAAGCTCACCATAAAACTTTAAAATCCCTGGACTACTTGAAGAAAATCATACTTTACGGGAACGACAAGGAACGAGGAATAATTCAATACAACGACATGGCTATAGCCTCTACCCGAATTAACGATGGACCAGAGAAAATATCGGAAAATGTGCAGTTCGATAGCTTCCAGCCCGTGGATGTGAAAGGGGATGACACATTCTTAATTTTGTATTCTTCTGGAACTACTGGCCTGCCGAAAGGCGTGATGCTCTCCCAACTGAGCGTTTTAACTGCTTGCACGTAAGTATCTCTTCGAGAATCGTTCCTGTGTTGTGGAAATAGCGAGTTATCCCCAACTTGCTTATAATTGGTGTAGACCTAAGGATAGTATACCTCCAGATCCATTATCGAGTCCTCTTTATATTCTAGAATGTTCTATTAAAGATAGAAACTATAAGAAAACTTTTTCAATTGCGATTTTTCTTTACAGTATATTTTTAGATGAAAAATAGATATTTTGTACACTTTACACTATATTTATTTTGCAGCCCGCTTAACGTAGATGTGCTTACGAAGCCTCTCACCATAACGCCATGGTTCCACACCCTGGGCCTCATCAGCACATTGGGCAGTTTCTCTAGAGGAGTGACCGCCGTTTTTCTGCCAAAGTTCGAAGTTGATTTGTATCTGAAGACCATAGAGAAGTACCAAGTATGAGCTCATAAATTTCAAGTTTTCTTCTTTTTACCAATTTAATATTCATTTTACACCGCAATAAAAACATATCATAACGATGTTGCCGTAATTAGAATTGTGAATACAGGTGACAAATGTTTTATTTTATTTTTTATTTATGTACACACAGTAAAACAAAGTATTACACACAAGAATAGTTGCACAAGGGCACTACTTATTCCACACTGAAATATCTTCCAGTAGGCCCGCTGATGGAGAAGACAATAGGCATGGCCAACTTAGTGCGTACAGAGTATATATGTATTTATAAATAAATATACAACACATACACACACACACAGACATATATATATACATAAATATATATGTATATATTGTATATATATAATGTATATATACATATACATAAAAAGCTAGATAATAAAATAAATATCTTCCGTTTTTTGCGCAGTACTGCGCTTCTTGTAACGTAATTAGGGATGTGGTCAGTAAGAAATAAATCGGTTGTTTCCGCCAGGCATTGCTTACCTTTGCAGCCTATTGCACATTTTCAAATTCACAGCATCAAAACAGATTCGTAGAAACTCATGATAAATCCAAGTGACAGGCAGTCTTTGAATTCATCAAAATTAATATGAAACCTTAATGCAAGTAAGGCGCTCTCAGTAGTGCACCATGAAAAGGCTGCCATAAAAATCAATTCCTCGCGACCTATCTTAAGTTACGAATACGTTCCGGAACTTAGCTGTCAGTTCATTGGATATCAATACTCACGCCAAGATCATCTACTTGCCACCGTTCATATATATCTCATGTATTTGCAGATAACGCAACTCATACTAGTCCCGCCGGTGCTGGTGGCTATATGCAAAGCCGAGGTGCTGTACGATGTCAGCTCTGTTCAGATTGTATACTCTGGGGCTGCTCCGTTGCACAAAGACACCGTTGAAGCTGTCAAGGCTAAGTAAGACTGGAGCATTACCTTTGGATAAGGCTAATAAGAATTTGATGATCCTTAGTTAATATAAGCAGATGTAAAAATATTCTTCAAAACTGCCTAATCATTGATACGATAGTCATCATATATAACGTAACGATACATTTTGATTTTGGAATGGTATCCATGGAAATCCACGAAAAAGTCTTGAAAAGCACACATTTCTCTTCTCAGTATAAAAAAAAATAAAAATATAATCGACCCATTTGTTACTCCACTGTTGGAATATGGGTCTCCTCTCATATTGAGAGGGTTAAGGCCATAGTCTGCCACGCTGGCCAAGTGCACGCCTACGTCACGCCACGTATATGTATCAAGACTTTGCGCCAAAATATGTAGAACATTTTAAATGTTCTTACAACTACATTAAACGCATTCAATATAAAGAAAACTTATTCACAAACGCTTCACAGTACTGTTTTATTTATAGAACATTCTGTCCTTTTCTGTCGTGCATTGAGTGCAATATGAGTGAAAGAATAAAACGTGAAGGAATTAACGCATTGTGAGCGAAAGATTATGAATATGGTTGTAAATTTATAAGGTGGGTAGAAATGAAATACTTAAATGTAGTTCTTATAGTAACCGTTTTGTCATCCAAAGACTTATTCAAAAGCATTTAAAACGCGGTATATCTAATTATATGTTGTTCTACGTCTAAATCACTGTTGCTGCTTAACAGCAAAACTTATAAGATTGTTTTTAACTGTTTATTCATATATATGCATTTGTAATACCTTAAACTAGCGGGTACAAGGACGTAGTCAATGCCCAATGACTTTCTCACCTAGTCAACTTTGGGTGACGGAGTGAGCATATATCACGTGCATACTAGAAAAATAATAACAGCAAAAATATACACACAAACATACATCTAATTAGTATAATACAATACATACAAATATTTTACTATTAAATGTTTCGTGAGTATTTATACACATGATTAATATGTGCCGGCTTAAATCACATACGTTTTTCGGGATGGCCCGACTAGTTTCGGACCTGTACGAGGTCCTTCCTCATGAGCTCCGCCAATTGCAGCGAGCTCGCGACGGAGACTGAGACGGAGACTTAAACATACAAATATGTACAATATGTGTACGAATACATACATAATAAATACATAGTTGTACATTATATACTTTGAGCTAAAAATGTCAAATTATGTCTCAATTTTTGATTAATAATTGCCTAATATCTTGGCAAGTGTACTTCTATAATAAAAAAAATGTGTGTTGTTTTTTAAATAGTCTTATTTCACTCCGTGACAGTAACATTGTTATTTCAGACTGCGAGATGATTGACTGATTTCCGATTCATCGAAGTCTAACTTAGAGACTTACAAAACGCCCGTTACAGATAATAAATCTCATTGTTCCCTTTAACCAAACATCCAATCATTTTTTCATGGAAATTAAATAAATATATGTATTTTAAAATTGAATTCGATGTAATGTTGACAATAATTTCGAAACTGTTCATAATTGAACGCTCGGTTGTAACTAATTACTAATATTATTTAAATAACGCTTCAGAACAAAACGAAGACTTCATATGAGCGCAAACAAAAGTTTTCGAAGCGTATACATTAGAAGGAGATCATTTTTCATTGCAGTTAGCAAAGTTCGGTTATAATTGCGCGTAATCAACAACACCACGGCATCTATCTATCTATTGTTTGAGTAAATGTAAGCAAAGTATATAAAATTACATCGTCGCGTTACGTACGAACGTACCATCGGCTAGTTTATTGACGCCGTTTGAACTTGAGCTAAGCCTGTGTGAATGTCATCTAGCCTCAGTGCACAGTGTAACTGCAGTAATGTGCACGTATGCACGATCTACGCGCGCCATCCACAGATAAACAAGCGCTCACCAATTTTTATTCTGTTGCTTTTCTTTTTTTTTTTGTTAAATTAAAATGTCACTGCCAATTCGAGTTTCGAACTGAAATTCCCGCTCGGAGCGCGTCGTGCGGCGGGAAAGAGACGACCGTATCGCGTCAGCTATTTCGGTGACGTCGGCCGGTGCATAGCGAAATAAAATAATATAAAGTGGCATTCAGTAATTTCGTTGTGTTTACGCGCGTTGCAAGCGTTCGGTCGCCGAGCGGCGAGTACCGCTTCCTTCCCGGGCTTCCTCGGCCCGTGGCGCCCTCTGGCGCGCGCCCGCCGATAGTACTACGACACATGTTCCACTCATGGAGCTGTCAAAACAATAGCGCATCAGCGAGGGATCTGATGGATGACGATGCGCGGGCACGGGACGCGTTTTCGGCGTGGTGAAACCGTGGCGGGCACGTAGCGGAAAACTGTGCTAGCGGTTTTTTACCAAACTTAACCTACGACAATCTTCAGTTGCGCGCGAGCCGTGCCCGCACGCGCCCCACGCGAGCGCCGACGAAAACCCGCCGAATGGACACCGAAGCGCTTGCGATCCCGCCCAAATCGCTTTTCGAACTTTCCCCGTATTATGTGCGAAACCGAATTGTAATGCGACCGAACGGGCACCGCGTTCGATGACCTTAGCGAGTGAAAAATATTTTTTTTTGGAATATTTTCTTTATTTTTGTTGTCTAGCTTTGCTCAATTTTGTGATGTAGACGTAACGAGTGCCTTATGTACAAACCGTATCGGATTATTGTGATGTCATAGTGCAAACATAGTTCAAAACTAGTGTGTAAATAATATAGTGTGAACCATTTATTAATATTATTATTATTATGGTAACGTTCACGAAACTTTTGACATCGGACCGCATATGGGCGATACCTGCATATTTCCAGTGAGGTGAGCGGTTTTTTGCCTAGCTAATTACATTACAGTTATGGTTAATTTATGGTGAAGGAACGCCAATCTTAATCTATGAACTTGATTGCGTTTGATGTGAAGTTGGTTGCGCGCGAGTGGCATTCCTAGTTTGCGCTGCAGTACGTGCGCGCTAGCTTCAGGCGGCTGGCCGGGCCACGCGATAATGGGCCTTATTGACAATTTTTATTGGTCGATCGTGGGTCCAAATTCGCGTGTCGTTCATATAGGTTGACGAACTGCTGATGATTTCGCCTGTCGGCCTGTCGCACTTGGCCTCCCTCGCGTCGCTATCTCCTATAAACCATATATATACGTAGCTATGAAATACTTGCAACCGTAAACATCGATCTAAACACTTAATTTGATAAAGTGTTAATGGTTGTGCTGTAACGTTCTGCCGTATAATTCGTTTGTGTACGTCCTTTATGAATTGCATTTGATAAAAATCTAAACGTCTACAAGTAGTCTGCCTATCCAGCAAAGAACCTGGATTAACGATGTGATGATATCAGTCTATAAGCAGTCAACTACTTTTTAAGGAGAGCGTGGTTTATACATATATTCATACATCTTACGAATAAAAACTCAAATATTTTTTAACTCCGCGCTTACGCAAGACCCATCTTGGAGAAGGAGAAGTTGGGATATGGACTCTAGCTACTTCCTCTAAATGAGTTTGTGATAGATACTAAAAAGAAACTATTTATTAGTTTCCTTATATTAAGAAATCTTCTCAGTCCATATTCCATGTTAAAGACATACTCATTTTTCTAATTTTTTTTTAAGTGAATGAAATATTTACTTACAGATGATGATATGTTAATACAAGGTGTCTATGAACACGTAACCTAGGAATCTTCAAAGCATGGATGACTAGGCTCTTTCTAGGCATGCGTGCTCCATTTTAGGTCGCATCTGGTACCATCAGGTAGGATGGCCGGTAAACGCTAACTTGATATAAAAAAATATGATGATGGTAATCATGACAATGAATTCTATAAATGCATAGGAAGTCTGGTTTGGGTCGTTGTTGAAATGCAGATTCTATGACTTGTGTCCACCATTTTGAATAGGAGTTTTCGTGTCACTTTTTGTCCTGTTTCAAATGACAAAATGTGCTGAAACCAACGGAGGGTATTACTTAGGTCTCTTAACTAATTACGTCAGATACTAGCTGATGGGTAATCGGAAGTCTTCGAAACCGGCGTGTTTGTAAGAAGGGATTGATGGGCGTAGAAGGAGCAAATCTGGTCTGGAAGAACAGACATATATGGCACGCGGTGTTCTCTGACTAAGTCGTAAGGGAATTCGAGTGATGTAATAAAAACATGGCTTATTTCGGATGGAGAAGAGAGAGAGTCCATGGCGTAATGAATATTAATTTAGTTGGGTTGGATTGAGTCATTCTGGTGCGAATCGAAGATACAACTTAAAATAAATCATAACATATTTGTTCTATCGACCCTTTTATGATTCCACTGTTCGAATATAGATCTCTCATGAGAGGGTTAAGGCGATAGTCTGCCACGCTGGCCAATGGCGGGTTGTCAGACTTTACACTTCAGAAATTTTCAACCGAATATTATCCTATATTCTTGTTTGACTGATCTAGGTCTAGTTTTATGAGTACACAACTTAGAGTTCTCCATAAAATTCTCTAAGGCATGGGATATCAGTCAACTCGCACTTGGCTAGCACGGCAGATTATGGCCTTAACCCTTTTCATTCTGGTGATCCGCGTGACGGTGAATTGTGAACGTTGATTGAGAGAAAATACTATTTGGCTTTAAGTCCGCCTATTGTTAATCTACTGGCTGACTACTAGTTCTACTGACACAGATTTATGGTCTGTAGATAGTGGTGGTGCCCACGTATGTGCTTCTGATCATCTCAATCCTCTGGTGTACTGCTAGTACTTCGAATGGAATGGATATCAACTGTTACGACGAGACATATATACACTAATAGGTCTATACCAATTCTTATTAACTTATAGTCCTTAATGAAACGTGGAATTGTACTACACTCCTCTGCCTACTCCTTCGGGGATTACAGGCGTGATGTTACGTTTTTTTATAGTCCTATTAAGCTGATACTAACCGTCACCAAAAATATTATTCTCTTTCAACAGCCCTGTTTCAGGTAGTTTGTGTTCATTGCTGGGTATTAGTGGCCACTTATTCAATGGGTAGTAAGTATAGTAGATAGTGTAGTAACACTTCACTGCCTACGTCTTTGGATAAATGTAAGCGTAATGCTATTGTTGTATCGAATTCTAGACATATGGTACATATTAATTAGTCTCGCCACAGAACAAAAATTTTTCTGATTACACAATTTTTTGGTTCGAATGTTAACCGGTAAGAATCGAACCAATTCCTTCTGGTTCAGTGTAAGTACATTAACCACTGAACCAACAGGTCAGTCCGTGTATGTTATTATTATGCATATTTTGTTTATTGTGGCGATGGAAGTAAGCGTTCTCATCATTTAGATATCCATCAGCTGATGTGCTTTCTACTTTACGGTTTCCAGCATTTTTATTCACTAACATATTTATATGTTACTTAACATTGCGCCTTTATTTCTGCGAAGGGGTAGGCAGAGGAGTGTTTTACTGCCATTTTTCCTCTGCTATAGGTCCCATGATGTAATAGAGGGTGAGTTATTGGCAAACAGGGCATAAATCTAGATTTTGAAAGCAAGTCTATGTTTTTTAAAGATCTATGGTATGTTATCAGTGTAGTCCGACTATTCACGGCATATATAGTCAGGATAGCATACGGTACACACACACACACACAATATAATACATACATATATATATGTATATATGAACATACATATAAAAATAACCACATATACGCACACACAAACGGACTAATGTTTAAAGAAATAAAGGTGTTAAGTTCATGTATAAATTATAAGTTTTATTATCTGTTCTCAATTTGTTTTTATGCTGACTATACAGAGGTCATATGGCAATACAAAGACAAACAGTATTTTCGAATGAGTAAAAGGAAATATGAGAAAATACATGCGAACCTGGTCAGGGACGTAATTACGTTAACAATTTTTTCGGAAAATGACATAGAAAGGGGTAAGTCGCCTAAGCGCGAGGGTAGTGTGTTGGGATAGCGCTACGCGGTAGAATATGTTCACATTTGAAAAGAACGAATGGAACTTTTATACGTTATTAAATTACGTTTAAGTTATTATATTTTAATAGTTCAATGACATATTTTTAGTAATAAGCCGTATGTTATTATTATTTTTGTTATTCGGTTCTAGTCTCGAAATGATCACATTTAATATACACGTAGACATCTTTCCAACTGAAACACGAATAGTTCTAATAACATTAACTGCTTAGTAAAAATGGGAGTTACCAAACGCAAATAGCCAATGAGCGGTAGTGTTACGCAAGTACTAGTTAAGGCTCAATTAGCGCAAACGTTCCTCAGAAGCCTCCCAAGGGCTTCGGGCTTTGCACTGTAAAAGAAACTTCGACGCTCTCTTTGTTTAAAACGTGTTGTCGATAGGCTGTATGTAAATGGAGTAATAATAATAATAATCATTATTCGCACAGAACACGGCTTAAACAGGATGGTTGGAAGTCTTATCTATAGATGCTCACACGTGTTCTACCGAGCCAGTCGGTAGGCAAATTTATCAATAACGAGCTAAAGTCGTCGTTTTTCATAAATCGTTAATCATTAAATAAAAAAAGTACATAAATAGGTTTTAATGTTATGATGTACGAGACAAGACCTACAGTGCAAAGTTGATGGATGCTGGTGCTAAGACTACGTCTTCTCTGTCTTAACCAAATAGGTCAGAACCGGAATAGGCCGAAAAGTCAGAACGAAGACGCAGTGATAGCCTAGTGGTTTAGAATTCAGCCTCTCACTCCGATGGTGCTGAGTTCAAATCCATAGCGCGCACCTCTTTAAATATCACTTGCTAACGGTGAAGGAAAACATCTTGATGAAACCTGTGCACCTTAGAATTTATAAAAAAAAAATTCTAAGATGTGTGAAGTCTGCCAACCCGCACTTGGCCCGCGTGACAGACTATGGTCTTAACCCTCTCAATATGGGAAGAGACCCATATTCCAACGGTGGAATGACAAATGAGTCGATTATTATTATTATTAAGTTAGAACGAGACAGTTTGGTTCCACATTTCTTATCCAGACGGACAATGAGTGGAACACCCTATCGGCGTCTGTGTTATTGGACACTCATAACCCAGGACTCTTCAAAGCAAAGGTCTGTAAGTTCTTACCAGGTATGCTTGCTCCATCTTAGGGAGTGCTCTTACCATCAGGCGAGACCATAGCCGAACGCTAACCTGTCATATCATAAAAAAAAATCAGATTTAGATTCTACCATTCTGGTCAAGTGGCCGCAAGCGTGTGTACTGAACGAGTACTGTTCGGTTACAAACATCCGATATATGGATTGGAAGAGAAAACACATCTCAGCCAATCTGCGCTGGAGAAGCATAGTCTAGTATATGCCAGGCCTTAGCAATTTTAAAAGAGATCCAGACAGAGTAGAAGATGACCAAAAATATTGCAGTACTCCAATCTCATTCCAGAAATTTGTATCTGTACACTTGTGAAAACAGGAGTATTTTTATTTCTGAGTTTAATCTGTACCTACGTTGTCTTAATCTATCTGCCTATCATATCTCCTAACGGGTTCTCGTACAGAACTTTGTGTTATCTTAAACCCAGTTAATTCTAAAACAGATGGTACTCCACTCCAAATAGCTCATAGAATTGCCACTAATAAGATCTAATTATGTGTGTTTATGAGTCTTTTGGTAATGCTCGTCAGTATTAAGGAGTTTCCTAGTGCAGGATAGTCAAAAGTCCAAAAGTCCCCCTCCACGCTAACAGCAGGGTATCGACCGCAGCGTTAGTCCAAACGTGCTTTTAATATTCCATGCAGCCGCATTTCGGGGCAATCGATACTAACCACCTGTCATGTTCATATGCTTTTTATTACACACCATGACACGCTGTCAACGAATTGTTTTAGAATGTTCGTTCTGGAAATAGAATTGTGGAGTGTTGTTTCATGTACAGCGTATGAATATATTTCAGCAATATATTGCCTGTATTGATCATTATCATTGTCAACTATTTTATCGTCTCACTCTTTGATTTTGTCTTAAAATGAGAAGTTGTGTCAGCTGACTAAGTGTCGGTTGGCGGATATCGATGGAGTGTGTTAAGTTTTATTCAGAAGACCTTTATGTGCTCAGAAACCTTTTCATGGGAAAACGTTTTATTCACTCCGAGTCCTTTGAAGGGTAGGCAAAGAGGATACATACCTGATTTTCTTTTTCTGTTTTCACCACTATCTTCATAGATGCAGAGAATATCTTCATAATATATATTAATTCATATGCTTGTCTTCACCACTTCAGTGCAGTAAAATAAAAAATAAAAATCATAATCGACCCATTTGTCATTCCACTGTTGGAATATGGGTTTCCTCTCATATTGAGAGGATTAAGGCCATAGTCTGCCAGGCTGGCCAAGTGCGGGTTGGCAGACTTCACACACCTTAGATTTTTTTTTATATATAAATTCTAAGGTGTGCAGGTTTCCTCACGATGTTTCCCTTCACCGTTAGTAAATGATAACTAAACTTAAAAACGCACTTTTGTAAAGAGGTTCGCGCCATGGATTTGAACCCAACACCCGCGGAGCAAGAGGCTGAATTCTTAACCACTAGGCTATCACTGCTTCTTTAGTGCAGTAAGTCTCGGTAATCATTCTTAGGTAATAGTCATCAGACCTGAAAAAAAACTCAAAAAACCATCACTACATTCAGCCCAGAATCTTGTCGATTCATTCGTCAATTCATACTTAGGGATTCCTAGTATGTGGTATCAAAACCAAGTCTGTAGGGTGGAGCTATTGCTTGTTATCGAGTAGTTTGGTTGAACATCCATCATCATCAACAGGAAACATTTTACTATTAAATGTTTCGTGAGTATTTATACAAATGATTAAATATGTAACAGCTTAACTCACGTACGTTTCTCGGGATGGCCCGACTAGTTTCGGACCTGTACGAGGTCCTTTCTCGCGAGCTCGCGACGGAGACTGCAAGCGGCGGGAGCTCATGAGGAAGGACCTCGTACAGGTCCGAAACTAGTCCGGCCATCCCGAAAAACATACGTGAGTTAAGCCGGTACATTTTTAATCAACACAAACATATGAAATGTACTGTTTATTACATAATTAGACATTTTTCTTGTAATCTGTGCACACTGAACCTGAATTGTACGGTTTCATATATAAGTTATAGTATTTCATAATAACCCTCTCGTGGTATGTAATAGGGTTAATTAGACCGATTAACGAAAGTTTCGCGTTAACCTTTCAATATGGAATGCTTCAGTGCACGGAACGTTCCTATCGGGAATGCTGGCGATAACAATTTGGGATATTTTGTGCTGGTTTTTATATGATAGCGATGTAGAATTTGTAGGGTTAATAAACGTAACGTCACGTCTGTAATCGCCGAAGGGGTAGGCAGAGGAGTGTGGTACACTCCCATGTTTCACCAGTTACGTTTACGTCCCATGGAATAAGTGGTGAGCCTATTGCCATA